>JAJLSS010000038.1:0-56025 GCA_030567755.1 Nakazawaea pomicola | reverse complement strand
CTTATGAAAAGGCATTACAATTCAAGAGAACCGATTTACCACAATACGTAAGATATGCTAAATGGGAATGGGATTTGCATAATTACAACAGGGCGAGATCTATTCTTGAGAGAGCATTGTCAGTAGATCATTCGAATATCAAAGTATGGATGAGTTATATCAATTTGGAGATCTCGAGTAAGAATATCAACCATGCAAAAAATTTGTTGGAAAGAGTGGTGCTGTTACTACCCAGGGTTGATAAATTTTATTACGAGTATGTACTGTTGGAAGAGAAATTAGGGGAATTCAATAATGTGAAACAGATTTTCAAAAGATGGATATTGTGGAAACCAAAGAATGTGGTTTATGAAAATTTTATACGGTTTTTAATCAAATATAAAGATTTCGAGACGGCAAGATTGGTATACGAAGAACTTATACAAAAGATACCCACTACGGAGAATTTCATCAAGTTTATCAATTTCGAGATCAAAAATGGAGATACGAAATCCGTGAGAAATTTGTTCAATTTGATAGTTGAAAACCTCATAAAGATAGATCAACTCAATACTGAGATCTTGGTAAAATATCTGGATTTCGAAACACGACAACAAAACGTCCCCAAACTGAGATCCATATATAAATTAGGATTATCCAAGCAATTACCGGGGATTTATGACGCTTATTCAGATTTTGAAAAACAGTATGGTGACAAGGATGATATCGAGCGTAGTGTATTGGTGAAGAGGAAATTGAAATACGAGGCAGAGTTGAATGAAGCAGAAGACGTTCATCAATGGTGGGAATATCTTGATCTATTAGAAGAGTTGGATGAGTTGGATGAGCATGTTTTTGAAAAATGTGTCACGAGTGTCGTCATTGCAACCGACGATATAATATATAATCTGATATGGTTGAGGTACGTTTATTATATGGAGTTAGTGAAACTGGACATGGACAAGACTCGATTGTTGTACAAAAATTTTACAAAATTGATACCGGAGCAAAAAAATTGGATCAAATATGCAACGTTTGAAATTAGACAGAAGAATTTGTCACAACTGAGGAAAATCTATGGTTATTGTCTCGGTAAATTGGCACAATGTGATGAGATAGTGGATCTGTACATCGATCTCGAAACCAGGTTGAAAAATTTCGACAGAGTGAGAAAGATTTATGAATCGTATTTATCCAGACATGAAGATGATATTGGACAATGGTTGCGATTTATCGATTTCGAAAACACCTTGGATGAAACCGAGAGATCCGATTCCATTTTCGAAATAGTGATTGACAAGTTCCCTGGAAACCTCCAAATCATCCATCACTATCTCCGTTTCCTCCATGATTCGTTACAATACGACAAATCACGCCAAGTTTACAAATCTTTACTCCATAAGACCAAGCATAATGTGAACGTTTATATTTCATACCTGTTGAACGAACTCCAATGCCCCACCGGGGACCAAATCAACGATATCAAGTCTCACAAGATAGATGAGTTTGAAATCACAAATGTTCAAATCCTGACACTGTCAAAGATCTTCAACGAGGCTTTAGATCATTATAAATCGATCGATGATACAACAAATAGAGTTGTTGTTTTTGAAGCGTATAAAGATTTCATCAAGAATTATGATCTGATCAATCTTGATCATGTCATTGCGATGGGTCCTACTGTGGTGAAGAAGATCGTGAATGGTGAAGAAGAGTTTGTGTTTGTGTTTCCCAACGAGACGGAAGCCATCAGCGAGAAGCCAAAAACCGTCGATGATGATAAGGATATACGTACGGGTACGTCATTTTTGGAAAATGCCAGAAGATGGATGTTAGAACAAGATTCTATATAGTCATGTATGCATTTTTTTTTAACAAGCTGTCAAACTTGATACCTGTATAATCTCCATCGTAGAGATTCAACGTTGGCAATCCAACAACCATACCATCTTTCACCAAGCATGGTAATCCTACCAAGTCCTTATTTTTCAATGGGTTATTGATCTTAGATTTGAATTTGTTCAACGATTGGAAATCAGACAGGGTGATCAATCGGATCTTTACCGGGTCATTACCACCACCACCATGAGAAACAACCTGACTAGGTGATGGCATTAGCCAGATTCTCTTGTCGAACAATATTGGACTTGCTGTGGATATCAACACATCCAGTGGTTTAGATCGAGGTATTTCACGTCGAATTCTTATGCGTATCATTTCTGTTGTCGATGGGTGTAGCGATGGCAATGAGATTTGCCATTGTGATCCCAACATGACAAATTTATCTTGTTTGCTTTGTTGCTGCCGATGCGTATTCCGCTGTTGTTGTTGTTGTTGCAATTGAGAACCAAACAGTGATATCGCCAGTCTGATCTTGTCACTTATAACAGTCCGTGAAGTATACGAATAATGGTATTGTGACAATGGCGAGATTTGGGAATTCAAAACCCAGAGAAATCTATTGATGAAGAATGAATTCATATCATCGTTGAACCAACCATGGGATAAAATGATATCGATACTGGCATACTGGGGATCGATAATTAACTCGTTTTTGCTGAGAAGCAAATCGTATAAATGGGAAATCTTAGTTTCGAGAAACTCAGTGGTTTTAATAACTTGTTCGAGGGTGTTGATCATCGTGGTTGTGGAAATTTTGTCGTTTATTAATTCACCCCTGATCAAATTTCTCGGTGTCAACGTTGGATCGGTGTTGGTTTGGTCTTCGAAATAGGTGAGTTGGTTTTGAATCGCATGGTGGTAAATATCTTGTTTAGAAATGGATAACAACGGTCGCACAATGTCTAATTGGTGATGAAGGTCTTGCAAATTTGATGCGGTGGATGATTCCGACATGCATCGAAGTCCAAAAATCGTGGAATTGGATAATAGTCTTTGGATAAACGTCTCCACTTGATCGTTCAAATTATGACCTAACACCAATTTCTTAATCCCGTTATAGGAACAATACTCTGTCATCAAGGCATATCTTTTCAAACGTGCCAATTTCTCAAAATTAGCCAGTTCTCTAGGATTGATATCCCAATGGATCGGGATTATCTCATGTTTGATCCCAAATCGAGACATGATTTTAGATATCTTATCTGCCTCATCGGTACTACCATGTCTGTAATTATGGTTTATCGTTATCGCTGTTAAGTTTTTATAATTCGAAAGATGGAGAAGATGGGTCAAAGTGATCGAATCAACTCCACCACTGAGGGCTATCGCTATTGCGGTATCCTTATTCGGAATTAATCTTGTGATTATGTTCTTGAATGTGGCTTGCAAAGTGGTCATAGTATCAACAAGACATCGCCCCAGTGTCTATCCAATGTATGCCTGCACGGTAAATTTTTTTCTTGTTTTTTCCACCCACATATTTAATCCGTTTTCCCACTCTGTTTTTCCATTTATTCTCTAACCACTTACCGGATGGGTAAAACAGGGGCTGTACACTCTGACTAGTTGTTTCGAGCATTCTTGATTACTATAAATTTGGGACTGCTGAATTCTGCTCAAGTGTGATAGATCAAAGACTTTGACAATAGAAGTCATTTCATGTTACCGGTGTATCTATCATATACAAATATAGTTAATATCTCAAAGATTCAACCCACTTTTCATTTCATTTCCAGTTCCAGTTCCAGTTCCTTTCTCTCCCCAGATTTCTGAAATTTTAACTGTTTCTCCAACCGTCTCGGGGATGAGAATGGGAATTCCTGGGGTCTCTTAAGTATGGGACCCTATAGTTAACTCACTCAGTAGAAATGGGATTTTATCCAGATTTGTGGGGGGCCCTTTCTCTCTTTCTTTCTTTCTCTTGCGCGCGCGCACTGTTTAAATTTTTGTTTCGTTGTCGTCTCTTCGTTCAAGCAGCGAACTGAAGCAAAAAAACACAAAAAACAAAAAAATTTTTTTTTTTTTTACTTAGTAGACTTTGTGTTTAGTGGGTGAGTGAGTGAGTGAGTGAGTGCTGGACTATCGAATCCGTTCCACCACTTTAAAAAATTATCTTTAATCTTTTGAACGGATAAAAGCAAAGGAAGGTGTTTATCATAATCATTTGAATCCATCTGTTCAAATACACACACCCTATCAAAGATGTCTCTTGATGATGCCAGTACTCTAGGGACCCCATCTTCCATTCCAATCAACCGGTCTTCTTCTTCTTCTTCATCTTCCAATGAATCTCTGTCTCAATCACAACAACAACAACAACAACAACAACAAGAAGAAGCAAATGATAACAAAATTAAGAGTGCCGATTTACCAAGACCATACAAGTGTCCCATGTGTGAAAAGCTGTTTCATAGGTTGGAGCATCAAACTAGACATATAAGAACGCACACCGGTGAGAAACCACATCAATGTAATTATCCTGGTTGTTTTAAAAAATTCTCTAGATCAGATGAACTTACAAGGCATGCAAGAATTCATACGAATCCAAACTCGAGAAAGAGACAACAAGAGAAAAAATTACAGGCCATACAACAACAACAACAACAATCAATGATACCCAATAATTCGTCTTCGTCAGCTTCCAATGCAACAATATCATCACCTCCGAATAATAAGAAGTCTGTAAAAATTAAACCAAAGAAGGAGACAACGATTAAAAAACTGATCAAATCGGAACCAAACTCACCACCACATACTGTCCCGTTGTATCAAAATCCCTCATCAAATACATCACTGGACATCAACTTGTTGGCATCGATGGCTTCAGAAGAATTGAAAAATTTACGCCAACAACAAGTGAATGAAGATATGCAATCTGTGAAATCGTTACCTTCATTATCCTCTTATTTCCAGCAGCAACAAATCCCAATATCTATACAACAACAGTTGGCACCAATGACTTCACAACAACAGCAACAACATACCCCATCGACAAATTCCTCTTCTTCATCATTATCTGCTACATCTTCTCCTAACAATGTTGCAAGAGGTTTAAATTCGCTTTCTTCATTACAAAGAATGACACCATTAAAAGCTAATGAAACACAGCAACAACAGCAACAGCAACAACAATCCTTATCGAGATCCGTCTCATCCACAGATTTCAACAACCCGGAGTTATACCAACACTTGAAAAAATCCAGACCCAATTCACCTATCCCATTCCAACTTCCTCCGCATTCACAACAAAGCACTACCAAATTCCAACTTCCAAATAGCAATACAAACTCCCTAACGAACATCTCCTCCATGCTTTACTCCCAACGTGATTCCTCTGCTGCTTTACATTTACTAGGATTAGGCTTACAACACAAGACCCCAGATTCAACACCGTTGCAAACACCACTGGTGTCTCCCAGATTACAAGCCGTGGCCTCGTTGACCAACATGACCAGTGTTGGAGGAGGAGGAGGAGAAGGAGCTACTACTACTACTGCTGCTTCTCCTGCAGGAGATCTCCCCGTAGTTGCAAATACAACAGGAGGTTCAAATAACACATCATTGCCTCCGTTGAGGAGTTTGAAATTGGACTTGCCCATGGATTTACTGAATGGCAAAGGTGACGAAGATGGGGATGTGGATGTCGATCATGATGAAACTGTTGGTGATGGGCGACCATTACGAGGGCAAGCGTTGCAAAATCAGCAACAACAGCATAGGAATGGGTTCTTTATATAGTTTTCTAATATTAGACAGCAATACGGTTCGAGTTATACACGATCCAAATTTCTTTTCACAGTGTAATTTCATATTCAATGGTTTCACCCCTTTATTTCATCATCTTCCTTTCGAGAGTTATCTATAAAAAAGCGCATGTTTCTATCCTTTTGTTTTTTGTTCTTTGATTTCCATTTTCAAACAAAACTAACAGAACCTCATAATCCATTCAACCACTTAACCAATACACTCACAATCACTGATAATATTGCTATATAACTGGCTAGTAATCTTATCCACGATTTACCTTGTCCATACCTGAAACTTCCTTCATATTCAACATCTTAATCACTGCTTCTCCAAAACAACCCCTGTTTCGCATTACTATCCTTCTCAAACAAACAACCATCAATTATGACAGTCTCCCAGTTATCGACATTAATGGTTATGATCTTCATCATGGCAGGGTATGGTGTTTTGGCGGATGATACCACTACGCCACTGTACATCTATAGAGTATGAATACCTTTTGAGTCTGTTTATGAAATGATCCCTTTGATTATCCTATCAAGGATATGGCAAGTTCAAGGACTATTCATCACAAACATCCTTCTCGAATGTGCTCACCAGTGCCTAACGTTTCCTAGAGGCGTCCCGATTCGTGGAATAGTAAGGGCCCAAAACAAAACAGGAAAATTTGCGAGGGATCATATAAGCCACCAACTCGATCAAGATGAAATTTACTGACAGAAATACAGACTAATCCAGATTTTAACTGTCCTGATTGTGTATTAATCACAACTCCAAAGTATACGGGGACTTTCACTGGTGCTGGACCAACGACTACACCACCACCAACAACTACCACAGATGAGCCAATTACCACTCCAACAACTCGCCCAGAAACGACTACCACAGGGCCAGCCACTACTTCTACGACTCATAAGACTACACCTGTTGTCGGAACTACGACTGAGCCAACGACTGCTCCTGCTACACAAAAGACTACCGCAGTCGTTGCACCTACAACTGCTCCAACTACTTCAACTACCACAACAACCCCTAAAATAAAAACAACTCCAAATGTTTACACCACCACTGCTAAGAATGCGCACACTGAAACCTCTTTATTGACATCTACAACCACAGCTACAGTTTACATCGTGACATCAACATCAACAATCACGCATGCAACCTCTTCGATTTCATTATACACCGTTCCAGTAACCCATTTTAGCACTTTTACCTTCCCAGTAGACACCGAAGTATTCTATCACCCTGGTGCAATACATACTTTTACGTATGGGAATTCTTCGAGTACCACCACTGATTCACAACTGGAGACCACTACGGATTATGAGGTATCGACAGAAACTTTCACAGGTGTCGATGTGTTGACTTCGACATATTGGAGTAATTGGTTTGACTATGTCGATTATTTCACCACTTATGTCATACTTGGTACTACATATACCAGTGAGTTGTACACGTATACAGATTCAACTACGATTTTGGTCACCATTTCACCACAACCTCCAACAAGTAGTACCACTGCTAGAGTCGCAGTCACTACGACTACTTTAACTCCCATATACCCTACTACCACTCAACAGGCAAGTACGATATACACTGCAACTACAAAAATTATAGCCACTGTGACTTCTACTGTCTCTCTGGAACAACCAAGTAGCAGTGGTGGATGTATTGCATATGGACCATCAGTGGAGATTTTGTCCGGTGATGCAACTAGAGTTGCAATTGGAGGAAAAATGTGTACTGCTTTGTTGATCTCGTTAATCATTTGTGGTATTGTTGTTTGAAGAGATGATTATCCCTTCTTTTGAGTGTGGGTTTTTGTGGCTAGAGATAAAGAATGTGTGGAGTAATTTTTTTTTTTTTCCTGTTATTGTTGTTATTGTTGTTGGTAGTGAGGCGCATATAATTTATTCAATCTAGATAGCCATTTATGAAAAGGTGATTTAATGTCATGATTAAACTATAAAGAATTGTAGTAACATAAGTATATGGATTGAATAATTTGAGGTTCACGATCACCTTTGAGCCGTTTATTTTAAACGAGTGTTCAAAGGGTTGTTGTTGCAACGAGATATGAAAATTGTTAATATTTAGTTTTTCTGTATTACAACGGTGGTTTAAAATTTGCAATTGCACGTGAACATGGCATAATAAGTTACAAACAAAGTAAAACCCATAAAATTCCCATTTGGTAACCTATTAGATACTCCAAAAACCATCTCTCCACCGTTTGTGTGGTGATTTGTTTTATGAAAGATTGAATCGAGGGGAAAATGTATAAAAAGGGTATACTTTGACTTTGTCAATCATCAATTTCGTGTAACTCAATTTTAATAAATCACAATGGCTCCATCACATTTCGATACACAACAAGTCCACGTTGGTCAAGAACGTGAGAATAGAACCGACACGGCAAGAGCACCACTGATCTATGCCACGACATCATATGTCTTTGATGATTCCAAAGATGGTGCTGAATTATTCGGTTTACAAAAACCAGGTTGGATCTATTCAAGAATCATGAATCCGACAACGGATGTATTCGAGAAGAGAATTGCTGCTTTAGAACACGGTGCTGCTGCCGTGGCTACTGCCTCGGGACAAGCTGCTCAATTCTTGGCCATTGCCGGTTTGACTGGTAATCAAGGTGATAACATCATCTCTACTTCGTTCTTATACGGTGGAACTTATAACCAATTCAAAGTTGCATTCAAGAGATTAGGAGTCACTGTTAAATTTGCCCAAGGTGATTCCGTGGAACTGTTTGCAAAATTGATCGATGACAATACCAAAGCCATATATTTGGAAAGTATTGGGAATCCGAAATATAATATCCCGGATTTTGAAAAAATTACCAAATTAGCACATGATAATGGAATCCCTGTTGTCGTTGATAACACTTTTGGTGCTGGAGGATATTTGGTAAGACCAATTGATCACGGTGCTGATATTGTGGTCCATTCTGCTACGAAATGGATCGGTGGTCATGGTACTACAATTGCCGGTGTTGTTATCGATAGTGGTAAATTCCCATGGAAGAAATATCCTAAGAAGTTCCCACAATTTTCAGAACCAAGTGAAGGATATCATGGTTTGGTGTTGAATGAGCTGTTTGACAATTTGGCTTTCATTGGTCATGTCAGAGTGGAGTTATTAAGAGATTTAGGACCAACTTTAAACCCATTTGGTTCTTTTTTGCTTTTACAAGGTTTAGAAACTTTATCGTTGAGAGTTGATAGACAAGCGTCCAACACTTTAAAATTGGCTCAATATTTGGAAAAATCCAAATACGTTTCATGGGTGTCTTATCCAGGTTTGGAATCTCATCCATACCATGAAAATGCCAAGAAGTATTTACGTAATGGATTTGGTGCCGTTTTGTCATTTGGAGTGAAACAGTTCCAAAAACCAACTGAGGATCCATTCAAAGAGAGTGGACCAAGAGTTGTTGATGGTTTGAAATTGGCTTCTAATTTGGCAAATGTTGGTGATTCCAAAACATTGGTCATCACTCCTTGGTTTACCACACATCAACAATTACACGATGATGAGAAATTGGCCAGTGGTGTCTCCAAAGATTTGATCAGAGTCAGTGTTGGAATCGAATTTATCGATGATATAATCGAGGATTTCGACAAGGCTTTTGAACTGGCTTTTGTAGGTGATGAAGCTTTGTAAGGGATACATACATAGTCTTGTCATCAATTAGAATTGATTTTTTCTTCTGAAATTGAGCTACTTTTTTTTTTTTTTTTCCTTTGTACTTGTGAAGATCGTAAAAGGGATCAGTAACGAACTATACGGTGGCTATCTATACATATAACTATCGTATCGTTACATATAACTATCGTATCATTTCATTGATAAGAAAGTCCATCAGAAACTTTGCTATAGTTTCATATCCATCAAGAATCCTACAATCAATAGAGGTTATCACCGTATTTATTACGCTATCCCTGTCACACAAAATGGCAACAACCACTACAATGACAACAATCAGGGTGTACCAACTAATCCTTGCCTCGATAGTACTTGTACTCAATTCTATCACTACCAAGAATGGCAATTCAACATTATCATCCCTCGTGTCTGAGATGAATGAATATTCTTCAGAATTCAACATCAGTTCCTTGGTGATCGATTCAAATTTCAAATCGATCACGGGTGTTTCCCTCGCTGGTTCGGCACTGAACTTGGCCAGTGTTCCCTTGTTATCCATGGCACCTGCGAGTTTTACCACTTCTGGGTATGTGAAGATTTTGGATGTGTCATCGTTGAGTAAGACAGAGATAGGGTATCTTGGATCGGTTATAGGGAGTGAATTTGGGGTGAATGCTTTGTATTTCACAGGGTTTGTTATTGAAGTGGCACAGTTTGGAGATGTTGGATGTGGTGATGTTGAAGAGTTGGTGCAGAGGTATAATTTAACTGGATCGGTAGGCGATGATGAATTGTTGAATGATTTCTTTTCGATTGAACAATTGTTTTATAACAGTACCTCGATCGAAGGGGATAGTGGGAACAGTAATAATATCACAACGATGGAATTAAGGTCAGAGTTATTGTTAAAGTTATCACAAGATTGCCAATTGAGGAAACTGAGTATTGCGATACAATTTTTGAACTGGATTTCATTTTTGTACACTTCGGGAAACGTTGTAACTGGTGGGGTTTCGTTGTATAGATCGTTACAATTGATTAGAAAGAGGACAGGTACAGGTCACAAGTTGCAATATTTTGGCAATTTGATGTTTCCGAAATTGGTCACGGATTCTAAAAGTGAAGAAGAAAAAGAACAAGGAGGCGATGATGATAGTGATGAGTTTGTCGATAGTTATGAAGTTGTTGTCTGATATATTTTCCTGTGCCATGTGTGTGTAAGTGTGTACAACGAGATTTTAAACATGTTTTCTCGGCTTTGACAAAACACAGTCCCATTTGGGATGATTTGCACAATGCTCTAGTGATAATTATCGAGAATATAGAAACATTGAACTTGCGATAGGTGTGGGAGGGAAGGATGAATGAATCCCCTGATCGGCTTCTGTCAGACTCCAGATACACGTACACGTACACGTGCAACTATCCATCTATTTCCCAATCAACTTCTTCTCCATAACTCCTTGCCTCACTCCACCGATCACACCGAGCAGAAAAAAAGATTCCGTTCGTTTCTTCGTTCTTTGTTGACGGAAATGAAAGTTTTTTTCTTTCTTTCATTGTTGCCCCTCCCCCGATGTCCCCACCTCTCATCTCTCTATACCCATGCTTTCAGTAAGCATTTCATATGTATTCTTCAGATACTTGTCCCGTATATCTCTTCTTATATAGCCATGAGTTTGAATTCTGTATTCACCTACCACTCACGATACAATTTCTCAGACTGGGAAAGGTTCATATATCGTTTCTTTCAAGAATCTATGTCGTACTCAGTACAAGAAACAATGTTATATAAATAATAATGATGATAATAATAATAATAATAGTAACATATATAATAATAGTAATAAATAAATCATGTGGTGAGGCAAAGTGAGAGAAGAAAAATAAGCATATATAGATGTGAGTGTAGGTGTATAAATAAACAACGTTAGCATGGATGGATGGATGGATGGATGGATGGATGGATGGATGGATGGATGGATGTGTGTGTATGATAATATCAACAAGAGGATAAACAACTGTGGCATGGTATGATGATGATAATTGCAAGTTGGGTTCCCAAATTTCTTTTCTATAAATGATCCGTATAATTATGATGAATGATGATAAAATTAAGCTCCTTTATTTTGTTGTTATCACTCCCGTCGCTGGTAATGATGAAGATACAAATTCACTCCCCATGTTTGAAACAACATCTTCTGCCATATCTACATTCTCCAAATTTCATCCAATTGGCACAGTCTTTGGTCTTCCAATTATTTGGTCTCTTGATGAATTTTAATTCATCTTCACCGTGCAGAAATTGACATTTAGAACCATATGGGCAATTATGTCTTTTCATGAATTGTTGACAAAGTTCCGTTTTATATAATTCTGGGTTTGAATTGGATTGGGAAGAGTTGGATTTTGGCGCTGTTGGATTTGATGGGACTTGTTGTTGTTGTTGAGAGTGGTGTTGGGACTGAAGTGGTTGAGGTGATGGGGATGAAAATAATGAGAGGTTTTCCTCGGTGAGCGATAATGGCTGTTGCTGTTGTTTCTGTTGTTGTTGTAAAGTGTTTAAATAGTTATTTTGTAAATCTGGTAATGACATTGAACTATTATTCGTATTGATATTTTGTAATTGTAATTGTTGTTGTTGTAATTGTTGTTGTAATAAGAACTGTTGTTGGATCAATAATTGTTGTTGCTCCAAAGTTAACCCAATAGGCTGCTGTTGTTGTTGCACCTGTTGTTGTACAGGTTGTGTTGGACCAAAATTACTATTACTCAAATTAGTCAACGGTGTAATGGATCTATAATTTAATTGTGAAGAAGTTGAACTATCATCCCATAAATTGTTTGGTAATAATTTGGACATTTCAAAAGTAGAAGACATGTTAACTGGTGTTGTTGAAGATGAAGTTGAATTTGAAAATGGTTGTTGTTGTTGTGATGACAGAGATAATTGGAAAATATCCTTCTGCTGTTGATGTTGTGGAAATGGCATAATGTGTGAATATTGTTGTTGTTGTTGTTGTTGTTGTTGTTGTTGTTGTTGTTGTTGTTGTTGTTGTTGTTGTTGTTGTTGATGCTGCTGCTGATGCTGCCCAAAGTCTGGAATCTTTGGTAAAGTGGCAGCTAAAGTATCTGAACTGTACCAACTCATGGACTTTATTTTATTTCAAATTGAATTCTTCGAATTTCCCTTTTAAATTATTTTTTCTTCTTCTTCTTCTGTTCTTTTTGAGATGAGAAGGCAAAAAAGATTTTAATGTGAATGGGATGGGATGGAGTGATAGGTGGGTGGAGGAAGGTTATCAAGATATGGGATATGGGATATATAGATATGATGATACTATATAGATAAAGAGAATAAATAGATCTGTCTCTGTCTCTGTGTATATATATATATATATATATATATAAATATGCGACAACGGATTAATTAGAGTGATCACGTGACTGTGTGTTGCGCAATGTGATTGTTGTATTTGAAAGAGACCGTTATCTTCTGTAACGAGAGATGGGAATGGGAATAACGGATGGATATATATATATATATATATATATATATATATATAGGGTATAGGGTATTGTGATTGTAGACAGTGGTTAGAGAAAGGCACAAGACACTATACAAGATAAAGACAGCCTCAGATTGTATTAAAGTATATCGATATTATCAAAAAGTGGTGAACAAGTTGGCCATGATATATTCATCCACATCACCCGGTATTAGAACACGAGTATCATATATTTCTATATAGTGCTGGTTAAGATGCATTCAGACTATCTCCATCGACTGGTATAGTTGTCAAGATCAAGAGTAAATTGAAGGAAAACACGGATTTCAACTTGTTTAAATACCTTTCCCGAGAGAAAGTAGTGTATATGGTGCTAGTTAGTTATCTCTATATATATATATATATATATATATATAGTTTGATGATTGTCCATTATCTAGCCAGATCCATACCATACTCTACACCTTCTACTGGGTATCCTTAGTGATACCCATCTATAATATAATATAACATCATATACTTCACTTCATTTCATTTCACTTCACTTCACCATATTATTATCATAACAAATTCCAACTCACAAATTCGTTAAAATTTTTTATTTCATTTTTTCACTCTCCAGACGAAGAAGAAGAAGAGTGAAAAAAAATCAACTTGTACAAAGAAGTAACAAGATATAGATAGATAGACAACAAGGTATATATCATGATCAAAGAAGATACAGCGCTATCATGGGATGAGTTATCCATTCATTTGGACAACTCATTGGCCAGCTCGTCTATTAATACAAGACTCCCGTTCTTATCAAACCTACTCGAGATAATCGATCAATTACAAATCGAGGATGACCTTAATATAGTCTCTTTAAAATTGTTAAAGACATTTACATATTATCAAGATAATAAATCTAGATCTATGGTGGTTAATATCTTGTGTAAGATCATATCATTACATCATGAGTATCTCACCAAATTCACAAATTTCATCGGGAAATTCGCAACCAGTGAAAAATCAATGGCTATAACTAGTTTATTAACACTTTTGGAATGGACGAATGCATTTTTACAAATTGAAATATCTCAAGAATTAATCCATGCACAATGTTTATTATTAGAAAAATGTCTTGATTATTCAATTGGGGTTGGTAATGTGATAAATGATGCCAAATTGAAACCGGTACCGGTTTTGTCAAAATCTGATAAACAACATAGAAGACGTGTTAGAGAAAGTTGTTTAAACCAAGTGAGATATTGTATTATGTCAATTGCGAAATATAATAAAGACACAGCAAACACGTATGTTGATACCATATTACATTTGAAAATTTCTGCATCGGCTAAATTATCAATGCTTGGTGTTTTGTCAAGTGCCGCATTGGAATCTATCCCTACAAATCCTGCATTCTTGGACCAATTACAAAATCACAAACATCAAATAGTGGAATTTTTCCAAAAAGATGTCTTGTCCGCTAAAATTGTCCAACAATACAGTCTTGTCATTTTTGGAGATTATTTCATCAATAAATTTGTGGATTTACAAGATATCACACAGTTTTTACCAGTATTAGAGAAACTGGCATTGAGATCCTCAGAATTGACATTTGGTCATATCACCCCTGTTTTTTTTGAATCTTTGGACTCTGCGATTGATATCTCTGAATTGATAGCAACTTCAAAGCTATTATCACAATTAATTTCAAGTTTTAAAGCATCCAAAGATTTGACCAAAGAAGGTGCTGTTATCACATTACAATCCATCATTGCTAATAATTGTCATCATGCAACAACTGAAAACATGGTCAAAATCGTTGATGAATTACTCAAGACTTTAAAAACTGTTTCCGCACTGGATCAAAAACAACTTTTTGGGAGAGTCTTTCATAAAATACCATACACGGATACTCTAATCAGTTTAAAAATTTGTGATTCGTTATTGTCATTCATCATTAAAGATCAGAATGAAACATCACTCAGATCTCATCTCGATGCTTTTTTCATCCATTTTTGTCTGCTCTTGGATCAAGACAGTGATATAACAAAGATTCAAGATCAAGTCTTGCAACATTTCCAAATTGAAAAAAAACTCAATTTGAAAAAACAATGGTTCTTGGCATTTGGCTCTTCAATACTCGACTATGATCAGTTCAATGGACTGTTCATCGAGTTTTCACAAAAATGGATTCCTGTCGCCATGGACGTTGTCTTAGAGACTATTGCTAATCCATTACTGTGTATCACCGCCAAAGGGATAGAATCTTCATATGTGTCATTATCCATTGCAAAACATCTCGTGACACATACACAAGATGATGGATTGATCAAGTTGATCAACTCTTATGATATCTTTACCAAGCTGTTAACTAACGGGGATAAACCTTCGATATTATCAAACCAACGTTGTTTCACCAAATTAATCACCGATGACGAAAAATTATGGTTTGAACGTGCTGTGTTTGCAAGTTTAGAAAAAATACAAGTTGAAGGTGACATGTTTTTGTATCTAGCATTATCACCATTGATCAATCCAGGCTTGAAACTTCAAACATTGTCGGATATATCCATATCTATGAATCAAAACAAGTCACAACAAAAATTCATCGGAGATTTATTGATTCGTTCATTATTCTCCCATTTACAATCTCTGACTGCGGATTTCGAGATCGATATCAACTCCATCCCATCGTTACTCAACACCATCACGCAATCCGTCCCAGATTTGGAGATCGCCACTAAGCACGTGATCGATGTTTTGGTCATTGCACACCACATAAAAGTTAAAGGTGGTTGGGTTGGAATTCTGCAAAGAGCACATGTAGACCCGGGAAAAGCTGTGGAATTGTATGGTGATGAAGTTGTCACACAATTGGCTCATTTGTTATTACAAGATTGCACAACAGCTGTGGTTTACGATGCAATTGTTGCATCGTTATGTACCGTTTGTTTCATATCACCTGAGAAAATCAGTCCTGTATTGACACAGATGATCGATGATGATATCAACGTTTCTAGAGTTGCAGATGTCGATGATGTCAAGATTGCGATTTGGAAACTGGGTGATGATGATAGAGTTCCTGTAATTGATGTGTTGAGCCAAGGTAAATCCAAAGGTGAAGTCAGTAAGAACTCCAAAGATTATGAAACCAGAAAATGGGAAGAAAGTGTGAGGAAGAGCTTGTCCGAGAAGAAGAAAGCCGATGTGAAAAAGTTGACAAAGGAAGAACAAATCCTCGTTAGTGAGCAATTAATGAAGGAGGCCACGATTAGACATCACTTACAATCCGATTATAGGCATTTACAGCGTGGACTTGCCATAGTCCAAGGTCTTTCACAAGGTGTCGAAAACGGTAAAAATGAATGGTTCCCAGTGGCTATTGACTCGTTGTTGAGCATCTTGCGTCATCCGATAACTGCCTCGTTACTCGATTCCAAACCTGCTGAGATTTTCCTCTTGTTATCCAAGTCCACTTCGGATCGTCTTGGAAATATGAGGTTGTTCTTGGGTGTTGCAACATTACGTTGTTTAGGGGTCATGGTTGATGAAGAATTATTACAGGAGCCGATTTTGGAATTGATCTCTAGAGTGTTGTTCAGAGTTAAGTTTTTATCTGTGCAGAGACCCTTGGATAGCATTTCGTTGATTTATATTTTGCCATTATTAACTGAAGTGTTACAAAAGGGTAAGAGGATCGCTATTAAGAATGCGAAAACCCCGGTATCCAAGAGTGAATTCGTCGAAGAAGATCCAGAAGAAGAACAATTACTCTTGGCCATTGAAATCATCTCCACACATGCCGAGGAATTCCAAAATGATTCGATTCCAAGACACGATATCTTGGAAGTGTTATTGAGTTTGTTAGCATTACCACAAAAACTGAAATTGGCCAAGGAATGTCTTGCGGTGTTATGCCAACAGATCTCTGTCAACATCGGTGCCAAGGACTTGAGTTTGATCATGGATGCCGTGATTGAGCCGGTGGGTTTTGTGAGAACTACACTGCTAGAAGTGCTTGATCTGGAATTCGAGTTGAGTTCGATGATGTCGTATTCAAATGAGATTTGGATCGCAGTACATGATAATGTCGCCCTGAATGCAGAGTTAGCTGCAACGATTTGGGAAGAGAATCAATTCAAGTTGGATGGCAGTTGTCCACATCAATTACTCCTGTTTTTGGGGATTGCCGATGGTGGGATCAGATTGTCTGTTGCCAAGGCGATTGCCTCACTGGTGACGCATTTATCACAACAACAACAACATACTGGTCAAGTTTTCGAATCGGCATTGGATGAGTTGTTGGTGTTGTATGATACAAAGCTGAAACCACCACCACCGGTGTTGGATCTGTTTGGGTTGGTGATTAAGACATCAACGGACCAAAGAGATCCATGGGAGGAGAGAAGTGGTGTTGCTTTAACTTTGAAACAATTGGCACATTTGTTCAACACAGAGACTGTGATTGAGAAATTTTTCAAATTTTTGACAGAAAATTCGATTAATGCGGCGTTGGGTGATAAAGAGCCTGTTGTTCGTCAAGAATTACAAGATGCCGGTGTTGAAGTGATTAACCAGAATGGGTTCAAGTATATTGAGATATTGATCCCTGTTTTCGAAAAAGTGTTGAGTGCCAAAGATGAAGGTTCTAAGACTCAGGATAACATCAGAGAAAGTGTGATTATTTTATATGGATCCCTTGCGCGTCATTTATCCAGTTCCGATGAGAGATTGACGAGAGTCGTTAAGCAATTGATCAAGACTTTGGACACTCCTTCCGAGGATGTCCAATTCGCCGTTTCCGAATGTCTTGCCCCATTGGTGAAATTATTCGAGCCACAAGTCAGAGAGTACATCGATGATTTGTTCAAGAAATTATTCGAGAGTAAGACCTTGGCAACGAGACGTGGTGCCGCGTATGGTATTGCCGGATTGGTCAAAGGAGCTGGAATCGTGGCGTTGGCTAATTACGACGTGATTAGAAATTTGATGGATGCAGCAGAGGACAAGAAAGATGCCAAGCGTAGAGAAGGTGTCTCGTTTGTGATCGAATGTTTGTCACAAAGTTTGGGTAACTATTTCGAACCATACATCATCGAAGTCTTGCCCGTGATTTTAAAACAATTGGGTGATAGTAATGCCGAAGTTCGTGAAGCTACTGATTTCGCCACAAGGGTTATCATGAAGAATACAACGTCGTACGGTGTCAAACAGATGATCCCATTGGCGATTCAGAACTTGGATGATATTCTGTGGAGGACCAAGAGAGGGTCTGTTGATTTGTTGGGTTCGATGGCATATTTGGATCCTACCCAATTATCTTCATCTTTGTCTACGATTGTGCCAGAGATCGTTGCAGTGTTGAACGATTCTCACAAAGAGGTACGTAAATCTGCAGACCTGGCTTTGAAAAGATTTGGTGAAGTCATTAGAAATCCAGAGATTCAAACATTGGTACCAACGTTGATCAAAGCCATTGGTGACCCGACGAAATATACCGATGATGCATTGGATCTGTTGATCAAGACCCAATTCGTGCATTATATCGATGGTCCATCATTGGCGCTTATTATTCATGTGATCCATCGTGGTATGCATGATAGATCTGCCTCGACAAAGAGAAAAGCTTGTCAAATTGTTGGTAATATGGCAATTCTTGTCGATAGCAAAGATTTGATGACTTATTTGCCGGAGTTGGTTTCCGAATTGGAGATCTCGATGGTAGATCCAGTTCCTGGAACAAGAGCCACTGCTGCCAGAGCATTAGGTTCATTGGTTGAGAAATTGGGAGAAGATCAATTCCCTGACCTTATTCCTAAATTGTTGGACACTTTGCAAGACGAGGAGAAATCTGGTGACAGACTCGGTTCAGCTCAAGCGCTCTCGGAAATCGTCAGTGCGCTTGGTACTACCAAATTAGAAGAGTTGTTACCTACTATTTTGTCGAATGCGTCAAACGGTCGTCCACATGTACGTGCTGGGTTCATGCCTCTTTTGCTTTTCCTACCGGTTTGTTTCGGTATGCAATTTGCAGTGTATTTGGATAGGGTTATTCCCGTTATATTGGAAGGGTTAGCAGCTGAAGAAGAGATCCGTGAGACTGCGTTGAAGGCAGCTAGATTGATCGTTAAGAATTACGCTACGAAGGCTGTTGATTTGTTATTACCAGAATTGGAGCGTGGTTTGTCAGACCTCAGTTACCGTATTCGTTTATCATCAGTGGAACTTACTGGAGATTTGCTTTTCCAAATCACCGGTATCACTGGTAAATTGGAACTGTCCGAAGAACAAATCGAGTACAGTGGTATTGCATCGACGCTTTTACAAGTCTTGGGACAAGAAAGAAGAGACCGTATCTTGGCCTCATTGTTCGTTTGTCGTCAAGATGTCAGTGGATTGGTCCGTAATGCCACCGTTGATATTTGGAAGGCACTTGTTGCAAACACTCCAAGAACAGTCAAGGAAATTTTACCAACACTTACCACAATTATCATCCGTCGTTTAGCTTCCAATGATGAATCTCAACGTCAAATCGCAGCTCAAACCTTGGGTGAAATGGTCAAACGTGTCGGTGGCTCCGCTTTACCTGCATTGTTACCTACTTTGGAGGAACAATTGGTTTCAAGTGATTCAGATGCAAAGCAAGGTATTTGTATTGCCGTCAGAGAACTTATTGAATCATCTCCAACTGACATCGTCAGAGAATATCAACCACAATTTGTCAATATTGTTCGTGATGCTCTTGTCGACTCTAACGAGAGTGTCAGAGAAGCTGCTGCATCGCTGTTCGACATCTTACAAGATGTCATTGGTGATGCTGCCGTGGACGATATCATTCCACAATTGTTGAACATGTTAGGTTCTAGTGATGGATCAGAGAATGCATTGCTGGCATTACAAGATATCATGTCCACGAAATCGGATGTGATCTTCCCAATTTTGATCCCATCTTTGATCGCACCACCTATCGACAGTTTCAAAGCTCGTGCGTTGGCATCGTTGGCTGAAGTGGCCGGTAGTGCGTTGTATAAACGTTTATCCACGATTATCAATGCCTTTGTCGATAGATTGTTGACGGAGGATGATGAAGTTGATGATATCAAAGGATCGTTTGATAATGTTTTGTTGTCTGTTAACAACGACGAAGGTTTACATCCATTATTACAACAATTGTTACTGTTGATCAAACATGAAGATTCCAAAAAACGTGCGATTATCTTTGAAAGATTGGCTCCATTTTTCAAATCAACACATTTAGATTATTCCATATATACCCAGGATATCGTCACCCATTGTATCATGACTTTGGATGACAGAGATTCAGCATTGGTCCTGGCCTCTTTCAGCACATTGACAGAATTGGTTAAAAGACAAAGCAAAGAATCCTTGGAGAGATTGGTCAAGCCTGCTCGTCAAGCTTTGTCCATCACTGGTATCGCCGGTTCAGATTTGGCCGGTTTTGGATTACCAAAGGGACCAAATTGTGTATTGCCAATTTTCTTGCACGGGTTGATGTACGGTAATACTGACCAAAGAGAGGCCAGTGCATTGGGTATTGCGGATATTGTGGAAAAGACACCTGCAACCAATTTGAAACCATTTGTTACTGTGATTGTTGGTCCATTGATCAGAGTCATTGGTGAGAGGTTCTCAGGTGATGTCAAGGCTGCTATATTGTATGCTTTGAATGTATTGTTTGCCAAGATTCCACAATTCTTGCGTCCTTTCATTCCACAATTACAAAGAACATTTGTTAAATCTTTGTCGGATCCAAGTAATGAAACTTTGAGATCTCGTGCTGCAAAGGCGTTGGGAACGTTGATCGAGTTTCAACCTAGAGTGGATCCATTGGTTGCAGAATTGGTTGGTGGTGCTAAGCAAGCCACCGATGGTGGTGTGAGAACGGCAATGTTGAAGGCATTGTTGGAAGTCGTCGACAAGGCCGGTTCTAAGATGAGTGAGACTTCTAAGAGCAGTGTTATGAATTTGGTCGAAGAAGAAATGTCACAAGCCGATGAAAAGATGGCTGTTGCGTATGCAAGATTAGTCGGTAGTTTGTCCAAGATCTTAACGCATGATGAACTGATCAAAGTTTTGAGGGCAAAAGTTTTGGATGCCGATTTGGAAGGTGATACTGGTAAATTTGCCGTTTTGACGTTGAACGCTTTCTTGAGAGATTCGCCATCGCATGTTTTTGAAACTGGATTGATCGAGGAGATTGGAAATTTCATTCAAACATGCTGTGAGTTTGTCAATGCATACATTAGTGATAACGGTGTTATTGCCGCTGGTAAGTTTTTGTTGTTGCACAACGAAACCAAGTCCCCATTTTCAGATGTCGTTGGGCAAAAATTCGAAATCCCAGATGAGATCTTGACTGCATTGATCAAGACTTTGAGCACAACAATGTCCAAACCAGCAAGTAACTCACTTGATACGAGAAGGTTATCTTTGGTATCTGTGAGAACCATTGCTCGTTTCAAATTACAAGAGATCATCATTCCAAACATTGACATCTTGGGTCCTTCGGTCTTTGGTTGTGTTAGAGATATCATCATTCCTATCAAATTGGCTGCAGAAAAGGCATTCTTAGCCGTTTTCAATTTCATCGATGATGAAGACGCCACGATTTTCCATACTTGGTTTGCGAAATTTGATGGAGTTGCCAGTGTCACCACGATAACGGGGCAACTGATTCAAACAAGATCGATTGGTGATTATTCCAAGAGAGTCGCTGTGAGGTTGGCAAAAGTTGAAAGAGAGAGAATCGTTGCAGGAGGTGATGATGAGGCAATGTTTAGTGACAGGTATGAAGATGAGTCGGAGATTTGGGCAGTTGGTGGTATGGATTTGGGTACTAAATAGTAAAAGTATTAGACGTTTATTTATTATTAGAATTTCATTATTATTGAGCTTACCGTAAGTTTTTTTTGAACAGTGTGACTATTCGACCAATGGTCGCTTCCGCAGCTATCCTTTTGTTGAATTTATTAAATTCAGTGATGGTCTGCGATAGCACTTGTATACAAGAATGGTTGATTGAGACACGAAAGTAGTACGAATGCTCGCATGCAATATGGCAACAAGAAGAGAAAAAACTATTTCGAATAAGAAAGCACAATAGGCAGATAGCAAATAAATGAATGTGATTAAAATCTTTTGACTTGATCTGTGCCATGTCGAAATTAACCAGTTTGGGCGATAAAATGTGTATTAAATTAAATGAGGCAAGTTGCAGTGGGGGAGGGGGGAGAAAATGGTAATAATTATGCATGGCAATAATGATAAAGAAGTAAAAGTACATGATATATCGATTGATTCAGAAAAATGGAATACCAAAGTAATAATCAACAAACCAATAAACCTCTTGTGAAAAAATCACAAGGACCTAAAATAACAAAACACCGTTCTAAGTAGCGTGATCCCGGATTGGACTTTTTGTTTAGTATGATTGTAATAACGCAACAAATGGACAATATCTAATCGAGCTTTTAATGATCATAATTGTCTATCCCTATTGCTGTTACTGTTGTGATTGTCCTGGTTGTTGTTGTTGTTGTTGTTGTTGTTGTTGTTGTTGCTGATGGTGTTGTTGAGCCATCTGTGGTGGATACTGCAGCAGCCCTTGTCCTTGTCCTTGACCTTGTTGTAACATCTGTCCGCCCGGTTGCTGTTGTGACGGAACTTGTCCTCCTCCAACTGCTAGACCTTGTTGTGGTTGTTGAGACTGAGGTTGAAACTGTCTGTAGTAATTATAGTATTGTTGTACATATTCTTGTTGCTGTGGCAGTAAGCTTTGATATGGAGCAGCGTATTGCGATTGTTGTTGTTGTTGAGGGTAAGATGTGTTGTATTGTTGTTGTGGTGGTTGTTGGGAGTACTGTTGTGGCTGGGATTGACCTTGACCGTATGATGAGTAATAATCTTGATATTGTTGCTGTGGTTGTGGCTGTTGCTGTAGTTGTACCAGCTGTTGTTGTTGATAGTATGGAGCATATTGAGATGACTGTTGTTGTTGTTGTTGAGGATATTGAGAATAACCTGGGTATGGCTGCTGCTGCTGTGCGAGGCCCTGTTGCTCTTGTTGCTGTCGTTGTTGATACAGTTCATAATCCAATTGGTCCTTCTTCTTCTTCAAAGTACGCTTCTTTCTAGGTTTTGGTGCCGATTCTTGTTTCTCATATGGCGATCCTTGTGCAGAGTGGTTGTTGGGGATATTTTCCAGATAATAAGCCTTGATATCACGTACAAATAATGGGTATAACAAATCCAACACCCCTTCACTTGTTGCCAACTCAAGAGCTCTATCAAATGGAATCCATACACCTTTCAAATTCATCGCACCAATCTTGACGACATATCTAGTTTTTTCACTTTTCAAGATTCCATCTCTTCTACCACGCGTCATTCCAACAACGTTCAAAAGCTTAGTCCCATTTATAAAATCTGTATCTTCACGTCTTGAAACTGGAACTCCACGCAGTTCAACTTGATAACAAATCGTATCTTCATCTTCCCAAAAAGTTGTAGAAAATTTACTATCGTTGGTGGCTGATCCTGACGGTCTCGTTTGCTGTTCTGCTCCTGTACTTGCTACTGCAGAATTGACACCGGTGATGTTACTGGCATTTGTAACACCATCAACACCTTGGTTGATGTTGGAAGAGCCACCCACTCCTCCTGCTCCTGGGTATGAGTTGATCGGAGGTAACGATGGTTGTGCTGTGGTATTGCTAAATTCGTTTGAAGGATACGAAGATGTTCCATCGGAGGTGGTGGTGGTGGTTGTTGCTGTATGGGAAGGTTGATGATATGGATAAGTGACACCGCCTTGGTTAGTTGCAGATGTGTTGGTGGTGTTGGTGTTGGTGGTAGCGTTTGTGTCATATGGATAGTATGGCGCAGCAGAAGCAGTGGGCTGCTGTTGTGTTCTGTGTTGTTGATGTTGTGGAATTTGCAGCTGTGGTTGATAGGCGTATTGATGACGATTAGGGTCAAACGAGGATGTAGAAGTGTTTTGCGCTTGTTGTTGAGGATGTTGCGAGGTGGCCAGTTGCAGTTGCGGTTGCAGTTGTTGGTTCAACTCAGAGGCCATGTTGGAAGGATGAGTAAATGATGATGGTGAGGAGATGACTTCCTTGTTCACTTCTTCTGGTTGTTGTTGTTGTTGTTGTTGATGTTTTTTTCCAATTAGAGTGGTGGTAGAATTGGGAGAAGACATAAGAAGAATGGCATCGATAATTATTGTGAAAACCCACCGTCCGGTATTAAATGCTTCTTTCTTTCTCTCTGCGTAAAATTTTCGTTCTTTTTTTCTTTGGAAACCGTTTTTGTTTCTTTTTCTTTTTGTTTTGTTTTTGTTTTGTTTTGTTTTGTTTTGTTTGGAGCACTTCAATTAAACGACATGGAAATTTACACACAATCAATTGATCAAAGGGGGAAGAGTAGGGGCTTGGGGCGGGAATTTGACTTCAATAGGATAACACGTTCTAATCTTGCTCTCTTCTTGTGTTTGTTCTTGTGTATGACGGCCGGGGGTGCCCGCCTTGAAAATTGCGTACGTGCATTGCCAGTAATATTTACTTCAGAGCATTGTGAATTTCCTCGATGTAAACTGCCAGGTATATATCAAAGGCACCAACCAGCATATTAAGAGATTGGGTGTGTATTTGTATCTATCAAATGTAGGAACAGGTCGCTTCTGCTGGTGAGAATGTAAGCTGCTGGCTGGCTCTGTTCTTCTATTAAATAATCTTGCATTACCGAGAATCGATATTTTTCTTACTTATGCATATATAGTCTGTCTGAGAGTCTTATCTGTCTCTCTATTTTCATCGAGTGCACCTTCTGGAATCGAAACGATCAAACACTTTTTCCGTATCAAGTAATAGCTGACCAATACCAGTCATCTCAACTTGCTTAAATCCTTCACCATAATTTTTCATGCTGGCTTTCGAGGCTGATGAAGGCTGGCTTAATCACATCTGTGAGTGTAAGAAAAAAAAAATTTTATTTTAATAGTTATCGACTCTGTATACAGTTTGGCAAAAAGAAAACAAAAAGGTGCTATAAATGAATAGCTGGCACAAATGTCACTTTGGATCTATTTGCGCTTGAGAAACCCACTCAATTTCAAACTACTCTTAGTGCTATGCACTTTCCCACCACTATCATTACTACCAACACTTTCACCAGTAACAGTTGGTGAAATTCCACCACCACCACCATCATCTTGTCTTCTTTTCAGAGTCTCAACTTTGGAACTACTGTTATTCCTCACACCACCTCCTAATAAAGACCTCGAAGAGTCAAATGTATTCACCCTGTCGAGTCCTTGTGATGACAAAGTGGAATGGATGGATGGCTGTTGTTGAGTTGACGAAGCAGCTTGGGGTGATGGATGTTGTTGTGGGTGCAGCAGGGCTTGTACTGGATATCTATAGATCTGCAGGTCTGTAGAATAATTACTGTCAGTGTTTGATAAAACTGATGAGATTGAACCTCTCTTTTCGTATCTCCCACCAGTGTTACCTGTCGTGCTTACACCACTACCCCCGCCACTCCCAACACTACTGACCCCTCCACCTATGTCAAACTTTCCAAATAGACTTTTTTGCTTAGCAGGTGGCGCCGGTCTAGATGATGGGATAGTGGTAGTTGTAGTTGTGGCTGTATTAGTATTAGTATTGATACCACGTTCCATGGATTTCACGATTTCCTTCTTCTCGTTCTCATATCTCTGTGATATATCCAAGACATTTGCCAGTCTTACCATCAACTTCATGTCTCCAGCTAAAGCGCCAATCTCGTAGATGAAATCTAAAATTATATCTGTACATGCTGGTGCGTTTGGCAGGGTCAATTGTCCCAACGTGGGCCATGTGGTGTCGCTGCTTGAAAATTGATTTATCTTGGAGCTGGAAGATGATGCCGATGGTTTTTTCAAAGGAATTGAGGCGGTCGTAGAAGCATTATTGATAGTATTGGAACTGGTCGGTTGACTCGTGCGCTTTGGAAAGATATCTTCCTTTGATAGATTATCTGTTTTCTCTACAAGCGGCAGTTGAGAAACTAATCCGATACCAATTCCAATACCGTCTGATGAAGAATCAGAAGTTCCCTCTTCGTTGTCCCTTTCAGTTCCTTCGTCCACATTGCGACTTTCTGTTGGGGATTTCATGCTGACTTTATAACGAGGGTCTCCTTCTTCAATCTCGTCTCCTTCTTCATCTGCCTGTTGCGATGATGTGCCATGTTTCGATGATGATGCTCTTTTCATCTTTGGTGGCATTGATGAAAATTCCTTCATGCTAGAGGACGAAACAGAATCATGACTTTTTCTCCTCCTGCTACCACTGTCAACACTTGCCTTTCTCAGCTTGCTGATTTTTTTCAAGATCTTCAAATCAAGAAATCCATCGTTGAATTTTCCCAAGAAATCGGCAAACCCATCTAAGCATGGAAATGAAGGTGGGATAATTTTGCTGGTTGTTTCACCATTTTTTGTCATGTACGTCATATATTGCAGTGTCACTTCATCAGCATTGGCAATCAATGAATTTTCCTTGTTACCAATGACCGAGTACAAAATCTCCAACACTAAATCGTACAACAATGGTATCTCATAAAATTTTGAAATCAAAATGATATCCAATGTGGTCGGCACAATAGGCCATTTGGAACCAACCTGCCCAGTAGACAAGAACTCCAGCAAAGCCCTTACCGTCAATGTGGTAAATGGGAGATATATAGCACGCGGTAATAATAATGGTTCCATCTTTGAGGAATTGATATCAAGTTGCTGCTCCACGAATTTCGTCGATGGCTTGTGTGATACCAATGATGAGTTTGCAACTGAGCCAATGCTGCGGCTATTGGTATTGGAAGAGTCATCCCTCATCAGAGTCGGCCCAAGAGAGCCCTTGGATCCGGGTCTCGAATTTCGGTTAGGAGACAATTCTTCGTCTTTCAGGTCTTTTGAAGTTGTTGAGGTTGTTGCCAATGGCTTTTCAAGCTGTGTCAACGGTTGTAAGCCACCTGATATTGAGCCTCTTGGTGACGAAGATTGTGATGGAGATCTCAAACCCTGAAATTTTGGCTTTGGGGCTTGTGGAGCTTTCCCTTTTGGCTGCGGTTTCAGTTGTGGGAGCGAAGATGTTCTCGAGATATCCGTTGCAGGTGATGACAAGTCATTTGCGAGTAATGAGGTCGATGAGGTGTTGGATAGCTTCCTGGTAGACTCTGTAGATGCGCTCAAGTAAGGCGAATCTTGTTGTTGTTGTTGTTGTTGTTGATCCAGATTAATGCTGGTAACAGTAGCCTCTTGAAAAGGAAGTCTGAAATGGGGAGCGTCTTTTTGTTCTTGGAAATGTGATACATCATCAGAGTCCTTGACTGAGATGGTATCAGCTTTAAAATCATCCAGTGTCGCGAAGTAATCGTTATCCACAGTCGAATTCTCAAAGTTCTCCACTGCTCTCACATACCCTTTTGATATCAACATCTCGAAACAACGGCCCCATCTTTTTCGGCACAACATTGAAGGTATTGGAACACTTTCACCATCGGCACTGATGAACTCAAAATCGGCAAGTGAGTAGCCGAATCTTTCAAAGGCATTTCTTCCCAAAGTTACTGCATATGGTGGGAATACAGATTTGATGGAAGTCATTTGAATGCTTGGTGCCATATAGCGGGAATATTCCAGAAAAGTCTTTTGATGATCTATTTCTGATTGTGTTTGCTCGGGAGTAAGATTACCACCAGTGTAATAAAAAGAATTTCCCGAAACGTTGACAAATGGTAGAGATACGGTCATGATCGTGTTGAAAAATTGAACACTAGGTGATGTGTCACGCATCTTTTCATCCCCTAACAATAAAATTCTATGGTGAGAAGACCACACGTATCCACGTGAGATTTTGTGGCTGAACATGTCATGGTCGCAAAATGCTCTTAAACTAGACCATCTCCCACTGGGTTTGTGATACAAGAATATCGATATTTGTTGTTCCCCTTTCTCGAAACCAATCACTATTAGATGGTCGCCGAACGAGCCAATGCTACTGTACGATAAGCTGTAGGGAACTTTTGCCTTCTTATTATAATGGTCAACAGTAATAGGGAGCCTTTTGCCCCCGGTCTTGAAATGTAAGGGAAACTCAACCAAAGGGCTTAATTTCGAATCTCCTGAATTTTTGATGTACGTTACCAATGAACTGTGGTCAAATTGGTTTTCAGCCGCGGAGTGTATCACCATTGAACTATTTTCTGCGTTCATGGTAACAACTCTTTTTTGTGTCTTCTCTGTCTTGTTGGGGAGTGATATTCTCAAATCTTCAATAGGCATGATTTTTCTGGCATCACCAATCCATGATTTCGTGTTGAGGTCGAAAAAGGTGAATTCTGGTACGGGAAAGTCGTCAAAGGTTTTCCCACCAACTATAAGAAGACCTTCGTGATTAGACGTGTTGAATGGTGACGTAGAGTTGAAAAATGTCATTGAATGGCCAAAACGGCATTTGTTTTTCACATCTCCTTTGCAGAGACAGGTCCAAATATCTTCGCTCAAATCGTATTTCCATAGATCACAGAGAGGTTCGAATTGGTTCGTTGTCCTGTTCAAAGTCAACCCACCAGATATGTAAACAGAACCCTTCACGCTCACTATTGAGTGGAAAAGTCTTGACGGCGGCCTTGGGTATTCTTCCGACAGTTCACGTTTTCCCAAGCGAACCCATTTTCTTTCCAAGATGTTCAATTCAAATAACTCATTCGAAATGTATTCATTCCAATCAATCTGACGTAAATCCAATTCATCCAGTTTCTTGTTCAATTCAGCATTCAAGCTACGTATTGTTATGTCCTGCATATCCAACGGTAATGTTGATCCACCGTGAGCGAGAAGTCGACTGTGAACTAGACAAGTAGCGGCTCCTGTCCGTACACGTAAGCTTAACCTTTCGTCTTTTTCATCAATAGGATATGAAAGACTATAACATTTGTTGGATGTGGGATTCAAAGGTGCCATTGCTTTGTAGTATTGCTGATATGTCCGTTTTTGCTAGTAAGTTGATGTATGAAATGGATCTGATAAAGAATTGAAATTAAATATCTAAACGGGTTCGATTAATCTATGTCCGTCTGTCTGTCGAACGAACGAAAGCTTGATGCGTGACGGCGAACTCGATGAAAAATGTAAATGTAATCCAATCACTTTCCGCTGCAGTATCTTATTGACTTCTGGAGCACTGGATTGAAATGATGTCCCTTAGATCTAATAACTGTCCTGCGGTGTAAAGAGTATGGTATTATAAGCTGGGCACCAAAAATTGTCACTACAATCTTTTTTTATCTCAATTTAACTCTCAACACATCGATCGAAAGTAAAAAACACAAACAGTTTTTTCAATATATTAAAGGAATTACCGGATACGGAAGTCTACATCCCACGACTACTAATAGAACCAAGGCTACACAATCAATAATCCGAACAAGTCTCCCAACTCTCCTCTAAGCTTTTCGTAATAGGCCTCTTCCTCTTCCTCGTTCTCGCCCTGATCGAGTGATTGCAATTCAAATTCGACCTCATTTTGCAACTTCTGCAATATCTCTGTCGTGGAGCAGGCATGATCACCATCACCATCACCACCATCTTTCATATCATCATTATTGAAGATTTGTGTTGTTGGCTGATCTTGATCCAGTACAAATTCAGAAACCGATTCGTGTCGTGGCAAAGAATAAATTTGTGAATATTCTGAATAGTCACTCAAAATTGACCTTGGTGTCAAATTCATCATGGGAAAAGAAGTGGTGCCCAGATTCGACACCAGGGCCCTTATTGTTCTTGGCGCAATCTCTGAGCATGAGACTGTTGTTCGCAGCTGGTCCAATGGTAGGGATTGAAAAGACGGTGATAATGATGGTTGTGGGACACGATACGACTTGTTCACTATGTTCACTTTATACTTGTATCTGATCAACTCCCAAATAGAGTGAAGTATGCGTAGTGTCCTATTGATCCCGGAAGATTTGTCAAAGAAATGGATTATCAACTCTTCGAGAACTCTGTCGACTAGACTTGCTTTCATCTGGATGTCATCGTAATGTGTGACATCATTTTTCAAATTGACGACTAATATGGTGGTCAATAAAATGAGCTCCTCTATTGGTAAATAGTTTCTCAATTCCCAGTTAAAACTGTTCAAGTTCTCCCCCGTGTCATTTTCGGTATGTGCAAAGATTTTGGCAAACTCATCCAACAAGTGCAACACGCTGGGCAAAAGATTCTTGGATAAATCGCTATAATTATAGCTGATCAGCGAGGTGGTAAGATCCAAATTTGCCAAAACTAGGCGAAGTTTCACTTTCGTCATGTCTGGTCTGTAATGACCATTCTCTTGTTCTTCGAAATGATTTTTGCTGTAAAACTTATCTGCTTGTGGCTGCGTTTGGGTCATTACACTGTTTGGAGTGGCCAAGATGCGAAGTTGTAGCTTGATCAAAATCTTGTCTGTAAGAATGTTGAGAATAAATTTGCCGTAGTTGATAAATTTTAATTGCATTTTAAAATACAGATGGTGTTGCTGAAGGTGAAATGATTCATTTTCGCTTTGTAATATCTGTGATAGCTGACCCTGTATATTTTTCTCGGTGTTTTGAAGGGTTATTATTGAAGAATAACAGAAAATGTATAAGTCATTGATCTTATTCTTCAACACGTTGATATCTTGATCATTCAAAGAAGCGTTCAAACCATTAGAAATTTTGTCCAATTCATTTTGCAATAGAAAATACCGGAATTTCGAGTTCAGAAAGCACACGGCATAATTAGAAAAATTGGAAGAAGCGCTTGAGACAGTTGAACCGATCATGGGAAGTAATTGATCCGAGTTCTCCACGGGTAAAGAGGTGTCAAACTCGTATATTTTGATGGTTGAAGACAAGCTTTGATAGCTAGATACAACGTCGTCCAATTTGAAAATCTGCCACCAAATGAACCGCTTCAACTGTACCAATGATTTATTGTTCAAGTTGTGATGTATGGCTGGATCGTGATCGAATTGGTGGTACTGAGCCATCTTAACGAGCTTGGTCACTTCTATCAAAGACTTATCAGAAGACAAATCAAGAAACGAAGATACCAACAGGTTCAATTGAAACGACAAGGATTCCAATTTTTTCAAGTTCTTTGAAAAGATCTCATTAAGCTTGATGTAACTCTCATGATAATTTCTATAGTCTTCCAGTAATGAAACATCCGTGGGACAAATGCTTTCTTCAAACGCAGCAACCAGTGATGTAAATAGTATAGCTGAATATACCCACAAAAACTCAAGTAAGTCATTCAGAGTTTCAAAGCTATTGACACGACCAGTTCCCCTAAATAAAAACTCGATATTGGGCACCAAATTGAGCCCTGAGTCCCAGAATTCGTCATGTCTCAATTTGAAAGAGATTATATCGACGATCGGAAGAAGTGGGTTGATCGAGTTGATGTAATTCGATAGTAATGATTCGCATTTCGTACGATCAGGAAGATCACAAATGACTTCTTGTGCAATCTTGAAAAGTTTCTGTCTTCTTGCATCCATTTCACAAATTTCCTGATTAGTGGGTGTGATGGTGGTATTCATCGAAGGCGCTGTATGTTCAGTGAGCTGAGAGATGGGTGATGAGTATGACTCGCTAGAGTCCAAAGCCTGTTGTTGTTGCTGTGTTGAGTCTCCATAGTCCGACGGCACCGGGGTAGTGTCGTGCTGCTCTTCTGAATGTAGCTGAGTTTCTGGGTTTTTCTGCATTTGTGGGGGTGGAGTGGCATCGATCAGATATTGATCACATTGATTTTTCGCACTACTGATGTCTTGATATGGTAACTTTGGAGGTATTATCTGGCTTGTCTTGATGGCCGTTGTAGGTTTCCGTGAAGTCTTCCCGTCATTTGCTTTCACAATAATGGGACTTTTGAATTTTCTCTTCGCATATGTCTTCACCAGTGGTGTTTTCTTCTTTGTCTCTGATCCGTCATCACTCTTCTTCAAGTTGCTAAGTTTGTCATTGATGAAATACTGGCACGATAAGTTGTTCTTCGAACAGTGCTCACAGATATCACCTCTGCTGCATTTGATTTTTCTCTGATGGCATGGGATACACGATAAGATTTTCCTCTGTCTGACGTTTTGGATTTTGTATACATTTCCATTATTTAAAACGAGGGATTTTTTCTTCAAAGTCCTATTCAAGACTGCTGTAGATTTCGGTGGGGGTGAGCTTGATGTCATCCTGTGAGAAGTTAAGCTTTTGGCGACTCTCTAGGTTTGTAAGCATTGATCATCTCAAGTGGAACATTTCTTTGAAATAAGCTCTTCTTCCTCTCTCACGTTATGTGTGCTAAGTTTTTTTTTTTTTTTTTTTCTCTCTTTTCTTTCTTACATGAGAAGAATAGAATGTTGTGTGAATTTGGGAAGAGACGGCGATAAAAAATGCGTCTAAAGTCCGTTTTATTAAGTACTTGTTTCTTACATCTGTTACTGGCCAGAACTGGCCAGAGCTGGCCCTTTATATATGGCGATGACAATTCTTTAAGTCCTATCTCTTCTCTACATAAGGACTTTAAGCATCTCTAAAAGGTGTTTAGATTAAAATATTATTGTACATTCTATTATGAAACTAATTGAAATGCAGATCACTTAAAAGAATCAGCCTTGAAAACTAACAACTCACCTGGCGTCATTCCCATCACTCTCAGAATGAGAGTCCTCGGATTGATCCACATGATCCAGGACTTGCAGTGAGGATCCTTGGTTATTTTTCTCCTTGTCGGATAAATCAACTCCTTTGACAGACATCATTGAAGTATCCCTCCAGTGAAACCCGTGGACTTTGACGAAGGCAACCATGTCAAACAGAGTTCCATGGATAGGGAAAGAGCCTTCTTTGTCCAGGCCCTTGTAATCGTCTAATTGATCAATACAACGTAACCCGTGATCTTTGATGAAAAACGCAGTTACCAAGGAAATTGCCATGAAGGGGAACCACAAGTAAAAAATATTTTTGATCGCTGACATGTAATAACCTTTGACTATACCAATTTCTGTACTGTCCAAACTATTGATATCTATCTTGGCGTACAAATTGTTTTTGATATAGGTTTTTGTCGAATCCGACAATGAAGAGTCAGTGTTGAGCTTTTGGAGCAAAGTGTTGGAATAAATCAATGAACAAACCGCTAACCCCACAGCACCTCCAAGTGACCTAACCACGTTTCTTGTCGAGATAACTACAGATCTGTCCGCTACTCGGGCATGGCTTTGTGCCGCAACCATCGTTGGTTGGAAAATACCACCATTGCCAATACCTATGACGACTAAAAAGATAGCACATGCGCCTGCATTTGTATTCTCATCCACCTTGAGAAGTAAACCGGTACCTAGTGATGTTAGCACGTATGCTATCCTAACTACGTGGATGTAGTGACCTGTTCTGGAAATAATTTGCCCCGTGGAGATACTTGATATGGCCTGAGGAAGTAAGATGCACATTACAAAGCATGACGCGATAACTGTACTCCAACCTCTCACTATTTCAAAATAGTATGAGAAAAAGTAAGGCATACCAAAAAAACAGCTACCGAAGAAGAAACTTTGGGCAAAAATCACCGATAATGATGCACTTTTGAAAAGTCTCAATGGAACCAATGGAAGTCTTGCGAATTTCCATTCAATGACTAAGAACAGAAGTAGACAGCAAACTCCAACGACAAGCATCAGTATCACTAAGGGACTGTCCCACAGATACGTGTTACCACCGCCGTTGATAGGTATTAAAAACAAAATCAAGCCCGCGGTACTAAAGAAGAATCCGATATAATCAATGTTTCTGATTTTCTCCATCTTGGATATGGGCAGTTTGGAGCCGGGCACTATCCTATAAATGACCAGTGCTCCAACACAGAAAAAGGGAACCAATGTATGATAAAAATTTCTCCATGACGAATGCATTATAAACCCGGAACAGATGAAAGGCCCAATACTGTTCCCCAACCCAACAGCGGCTCCTATTATACCTTGGTATTTTCCTCTGTTTTTCAAAGTTGTTATATCAGACACGATTACCATGCTTAAACTCTGCACCCCACCTTGTCCAATCCCACAAATGGCTCTGAACACGTATAACATCACCCCATTTTGTGCAAACCCACAAATCAAGTCTCCAATCAGTAACAAGAACAATGCTCCAATCAATGAACTTTTCCGTCCAAAGATATCGGAAAACCGACCAAATAATACTTGGAAAACAGTGTTTGCGATCAAATTAGCGGTGCCGCGCCCACGAAATGGTCTTTTGAGCATTCAAAGTTTGGGCAATGCTAGGTAATGCGATGGTGATACCGCTTTGGTCGACAAATGCAAAGAATATGGCAGTAGCCATACCAGTTAAAACCACTATCAATTTACTTCCCACAAGAATGTTCAAATGAGCATCGCTGAGTTGTTCATCAAGGGCTTTTTTCGTCACTGGTGAAGAAGGAATTTGTTGTTGCTCTTGTTGGGATTCCGGATCTGGTACTGTAAGTGGTGGTGTTTGTAATTGGGTTTCTTTTGAATCTATGTCTATGTTGTTGTTCATTGCGTGTATTGTTTCCGTTATAGTTATTATTGATGTTGCTCGTGTGAGACAAATTATTTAATTATGTATGATGTAAGTATAATATTGGGTATTAATCTCCTGGCTTCTATGGTATGATTGGACAGGGTATGAATGTAATAATCGAGATTAAACGGCGATTGATAGTTGTTTTATAAGTAAGGCGTTTGCTTAAAAGATTATTCGCTGCCGTATCGGATATGTATATAATGAATTATTCATCTATCTGTCTGTCTGTCTTGTCTGACTGTCTGTCTGCCTCCGTCTGTGTCGCACAACGGTGTTTTTGCCCAATTTGACAAATTTCTCGAGCAAACGCAACAAAAAAAAAATAAAGCTTAACTTAACGGTTATCTGTTGTGTCGGGAGCCGCGTTCGATTTTTCTGCGCGTGCACACAGATAGTTAGGAGTTAGGAGTTTGCTCGCTGTGACAATAACAAATAATCCCCGAATCAAGTCCCCCGACCCATTTTGTTGCACTGTTAGTGACAACAGTGCTACTCTTGGCCTTAACAAGAGTGTAAACTATGAGTACTGATTCTTTTGAACATTAATTAGTGAAATCTATGACCTACTCATTTGAAAATGATTGATTTATATTCCTTATTGGTATCTATCTGTCTTTTTTCTTTTCCTTTTAAGCCAGTGTTGCCTCCTAATAATCAATCATGGCTCAAGATATCCAATTGAGATAGATCTTCTTATTTCTCAATTTCTTTGGAATAGACTTTTATTTGCACAGAGCTCAGATGTCCTTGCATACCAGGTGTGCCAGATTATCAGATTACGTTGAAAGCCTGGCTTCAATGTATCTGTATTGTAATAAAAAAATAAACTTTGCAAAGTGAAAGCTGCCTTCTTTCTCTTTATTTCAATTCAACATCTTCGAAAAATACTTGCTTGAAGCCAGTCTTATTCGAGCTTCGCTGTTAATTTATCCTGGATAGCAATAGGTGACTGTCATAAAAGGGGGTTCGCGTCAGTTCTCGTTAGCTAACAATTTTTTGCTCATCTCCTTTTTTTTAAAATTTTATTTTTTTTGGTTTGGTTTGTTTGTTTACATTTCCAACCGGAGCAGATCTTGAAAAAACTGAAGTATCATACAACACTTTTCAATATCATTTGACAGATCACATGCACCATGGTCTTGGAAGAAATCTCATTGAACTTGATCAATGTTGCAGAAAAGATCTTAAAGGACTCTAAACAATACGCCCAGACAACCGACTCATTAGAATTTGTTAAAAATGGACGTAAATACAAGTTGATCAATAACGAAAATTTCGAGAGAGTACGAGAGAGTGAAAAGTTCCTCATCGTTTCCAAAGACTATAACAATTTCAGAGAGAATCATTCGTTGATCTCATCATACTATATTTTGAACAACGTTGGCGATGTCTTGCAAAACTTTCCGGAAGTGTGTCTCACTATAATGGGTGCGGCAAGAGAACTTGAGTTGAACAAATGGTATGACATGGACGTTTGCGTAACATCACCAACAGACGCTTCTTACGATCCCTCCGCACTAAAATCAGACGCATTGAGATTCGCTTCAAAGATCACCAAGCTGCATATAAACAATGGCTTGTTATTACTTTGTGCTTCAAAGATAAATTTCTTCCACACCGATCATACTGCATCGAAGAAAATCGAAGGCAGACATTTACGAGACCTAGTATCTGATTTTTTCGGAGACGAGGCATTGGCATCAGATGAAGTTTACAACGCTCTACGTTGTTTCAGTCATTGGGGAAGTATCAAGGGTATATTGTACAAACTCGATTTGAAGAATTTAAACGTCGACGATGAATTACAAAGGAGATTTAGAAATTTTCCCAATCCACCACAAGGCATGAAGGAAAGTTTGTACGATAGGTATCCCGCAGGGACGTCTAAGTATTCACTATGCAAAAAATCACTTGAAATGATAGCCGATAGTCCTTATGGACGTGTTTTACCACTTGACATTGACGTCCACTGGCTTTTTGAACTATGCAACGAGATCGAATCAGATCCTTGCAAGTTTCATCTCCGTGCCTCGAGTAAGAATTTGTCCCGTACTCCAGTGAATCTTGTAGGGTTGCCATCACCAGTTGGGATTCTCACATACTGTGCTGCGATAATGCATGCATCGAATGGAAACGTGGGGAAGAAATTGTTGCAGTCTTCCAAATTGCCCAAGAAACAACTCGTTAAAAATCATCCGGTGTTCTTGGTGGCGAAGGGATGGAATGGTGTTGTTGGTAAGTCTAGAAATGTTCAGGGAGATTGGGAGATGGGTGAAGATGAGGAGGAGGAGGTGCAGAGCAGGATGAAGGAGCTAGGTAAGACGAGTATTTCAAGTGTTGTTGAACGTGAACTAGACTTACTAGATGTATAGAGGACCTTAACAAAGATATCAGCACAACTCAAGTCTAGGATCATACGTTGGTTCAAAAAGCAGTTGGTTAGATCGATCAAATATACATTTCCAAACAAAATTTATTCGCAAAATCTTTAATCATATATATATATATATATATATATATGTATATATAGTATACAAAAAGTGTCGTCCCAAGACAGCACTCCAACACAATCTACTATTCTCCATCATCTGTCTTAGATTCCTCGCCGCTGATTTCCTCAACTGGCTTGGTTGTTTCGTCACTCTTCGTCTCGGGCTCCAGTGTGGTCTCTTCCACAACAGCCTCCTCTTCTTGCTCTCCTTCTTCTCCTTCTTCCTCTTCCTCATGCTCGATATAATTAATTGGATCGAATCTGGATCTTGCATTGTCTCTCTTGATAGCTTCATTGGTGGTTGGTTCTCTGATACTGAGCTCTAATCTATCAATTGTATGTTCTTTCACTATCCTCTCCAATGCTGGAGTAATACGTCTTCTTTTCAAGTCGATCTTACCGTTTATTGGAGCGAAAAATGCGGTATTACTATCCTTATCGAAATTTATCAGCAATTCTTTTTCATTTTCAAAACGTTTAAAAACCATGTCATAATCTCTGGCACGGTTGAACTGGTACTTGTTTGTTGCCTCGTCGAGTAACGAAGCTTCATCGATTGGTATGTTCTCCTTGGTATCATTCAATTTTTCTTGTACTGCTTCTGAAATTGCATTTGAAGCAGTGAAAAATGATACCCATTCTTCACCATGTTCAGTGTTAACAGGTCTGAAAATTGATGTCCTGTATAGTTCCGGTAATGGCTCATCTTTCTTTAAAGAACGAGTTACCGATGCACTACCGTTGAATTTAAGACTTATAAAGTTTCTATCAATGATGGAAACATCAGGTAAAAAGTTCCATACCTTTTTGGCTTTCAACTTCTTCTTTGTTGGATGTGTAACTTCTGTAAGAGGCATTTCTTCAATTTCTTGAGCTCTTTCAAAAGTGGCTTCTACAGCACGTACCTGGGACGTTGAATTGGAATCTTCTTCAACCTTTCTCTTCTTCAGTAATAACGCCTGTGATTTATTCTTATCGTGTGATTGTTGGGATCCAGATGTAGCCGCTGGCGATGCTGATCTTTCAGCGATATATTGAGTCCTACGCAAGAAACTGACTGGTTGCGACTTGGCAGTTTTCGAGAATTGTGGATCCACCAAAAGCAACAGATCGTCTGGATGTAGCTCGAATGCATTTTTGGAAGCTAACAAATTTTGTTCATTGTTATTTTCGATCAATCCGGGAATTTGTAACAAATCCAATGGCATTCCTAAATCACTGTTCAATGGAATCAAATTTTTGAAATTCTCCTTTCTGAACAATGAAGTCAACAAACCAGGATCTGATAAAGAATTCTTAGGATCAAACGTTGTGTATTTCAATAATTTTGGCGGGCATGGTGGAGGAGGCAAATCATTTTGATATCTCACTTTGCATATATAGTCCTGTCTATTAGCTTGGCCCTCGGACATTTTGATTATATTTTCAGCAGCTCGATGACTTGAATGCTCTTTATGCTATCAGTTACACCTTTGAAAGGTCGTTGAGTTTTTCAGTTTTTTGATTTTTCGTTATTTTGGAACTTCATGTTTTTTTATTTTTTCTATGCAAAGATTCTGGTTGTTACACACTACGATTCCTCTGAAAAGTTGATGATAGTCCTATAAATCCTGGTTTAACTCTTTTATATGATTCCTTGTATCCCTCCTAGTTTTCTTATCATCTCCACCTTCATTGTCATTGTAAGATATCTGTGTGGAAGGACCGATTTCTAGCTCCATGTTGGATTTTTCACCATCTTCCAAGAAATCTTTACCTAATTGTGATTCTTGGGCCCTGCCTATAAGTCTTCCCCAATTTTTTTTCTTCTTTTTCAAAGGGGACGGTAATTTCGGTACAGTTGGTGAGTCTTCATCGTTGGTGGTAGCTTGTTCCATTCCTTTATTGTCTGTTTGTTTCGGAGTTTCATATGTTCCATTGCTCAATTTTTTAACATACTCCATCAAGTTCCGTGGTCTTGCTAAATCTTTGGGAGCAAAAATGCACCATTTGTAATCTAGTAATTCTGGTAAATAGCCTATTTGAGTGGATTCCATCATATAGGCCATAGAAACGATGGGGATATTCCATTTCTTACAAGCGTTTATTTTGTTTTTCGTGGATGTGATGCCTGCTTTATTTGAGTCTGAGCAACTGACTAACTCTGGATATTTGTATGAAAACAATTTTGGTGAGTTTTCCTTGGTGAGTCCTATTATCGCCAAATTTATTATTAATAAGTCTCTTTTCACTATCAATGTGTCGCAATATTCGCATCCCAACATGTTTATTAGCTTGATTGTATGTAATAGCTCAATTCCAGTAAACCCACTGATGGAAATTTTCAAATTGAGTTTCAAGTTGAGATGGTTGAACGGAAGACCCCATCTGTCAAACTTGATCTCATTGTAATGAAGACATCTTTCGATAAACCACTCCGTGACAGTCTTAATATCATATCTCCGTGTCAAAAGTGCCACTTCAGAGCTGATTTCAGAGATGACTTTAGTTGAAGGAATTAATAAATGTGTTATATTAGCAGCATCTTCTTGTAAGTCCTCAGTCGCGTCTCCACTATGAGAACGAATAACCTTGGATAATTTGACTCTCTGCAGCGAGTCCATGAATCCATATATGCCAAAATTGAACCCCAAAAATAATTGCGATTGGGCGACTTCTTGCTGCTCTGTGCGTTTTTTTAATCGAAATGCAGTTGTTGAGCGTTCATTGTCATTGTCATCGTCATCAGAATTTTTGTCAGCCTCATGATTCTCATCCCATGCGGAATCTCTCAGCGCTTCTAATGATGGAGGTCTTACATTACCCATGATGTTGTTCCAAATATGATTGTCCCTTTTGGCCAGCTTGACCGTTCTTTCGGATTCGTCTGTAATTGGTCTTTTCGAATTTATCTTTAGTTGGTTCTGTTGTTGTAGTTCTAATGCATCCCAGCAAGAACAAGCACCTTTTCCAATGTCTTCTTGATCGACTTTGGAGAGCTCATAATAAGAGTATTCCAAAGCAGCACCTCTCCTTGTCGAATCAGATATCCACTGAGGATGCACAACGGGTATTCCCCATTCCAATGCCTTTTCATATCTCTTCCCTGACCTCTCGGTGGCTATGACACAAGTGTTGTTAATTGTCAAGGAATCGGTGAGAGATCCGTTGTGAACCTTGATCGAATCTACCACCATCTTTTTTTCTTTTGAGTTGGTCACTCGAGATATACAAATGTTTAAACCATCAAAAACGGGCAATACGAAATCATTTATAGATTTCTCTTCAGCTGCTTCCCCATTTCTCCAACTTTCAAACATGCTATATATGGCTTTTGGTCGCACAAACTTGATGTCCAGTCTGTTTTTCACGGAATATTTGTATTTATCTGTATCTCTATCTCCAACAATGAGCACATCAACATCACTCATCAAATGGCTGAAATGTTCACCTCCCATCGCCTTGATCTTGGACACCATCTCAATTCGGATGTCTGAGGGAACGGAGGTCGAGCAGAACTTGAGGTTCTTGAGAGGTCGGCTCATATCATATACATATATATATATATATATATATATATCTTCCTTATGTTATACGCCGAATACTTCTTCTTCTTCTACTTGAAACTTCACGCGTTAAACTTGTAAAACAGAGGCTTTCTCAAAATAAAACAAAACAAGAATTGAAGAAAACTTTTTCTCAAATTGATAAAAAACGATCAAAGACAGACAGACAGATAGATAAATAGATAGATTCAAATATGTTTCTCCAAGCAATAAGACAAAGGGTGTCATTCACTGCTGTCAGCATAAGGCCCTTCTCTTCAACAATACTTCTGAAACAGTCCATATGTCCAGCGGGGACATCTTTGAACTTGAAAGTGAAAAAGGCCGGAAAAGAGCCAGTAGCATTGGCGGATGAAGAATATCCACCATGGTTATGGGAGTTGCTTGATACAGAGTTGCAAACAAACAAGTTGGATCAAGACCCGATAAGAAAGGCTAAGAAACTGCTAAGGAAACTGAATATTGCTAAAATCAAACTGAACAACTTCACCGCTAAATTGAATGGTTAGAAAGAGCATTTGAAGACCCCTGTATACATAGTGATAATAATATGGAACCGATTTGTATTCCATTCAGCATGAACAGCAGCAGCTGTAACTATTTCAAGTCAAGTGCCAGTAAGATCTCTTGTCGTACGTAATCTATGTCTTGCTTGGAGTCGTGTGTGCCTGCCAATCTCACACTAAGAAAAAATCAATAAAAGAAAATCTTTTGATCTGAGTCCAAATAACATAACATAACATAACATAACATAACTTGACTTACTCAATTGTGTTACATTGACCCCGTAGATCATGACAAGCTCATATTTACAAAAGCTTTCGAACCATCCAATATTCCGTGGACTCTCCGAATCATCGGAAGACAATGTATCGCAGAATTCGAAAAAAATTGTCTCGCGAGGTGATGGTGAATTGTTTATTGCGAATGAAAAGAATATAAGGTGTTGTGACACTACATCAACTAATGGAAGTTACAAAGTGCTAAAAGTTGATTGCATAAAGTTTGACATTCAAAAGTTGGCCATAAATGACACAGGAACCTTATTGGCTGTATATAATGATGATCAACTAGTTGTATGCTCATTACCTTCGCCGGGCTTTATGGAAAATTTTAAAGAGGAAGCCATCGCTGTCAAATCATATATGGTGGGAAAATCAATCTTTAATGAGTCGAACACAATATCGAGCTTGGAGTGGAGCGCTATTGCCAGGTATGACTCCGAGTTGGTTATATTGTCCTCAGATACAAATGTTAGAACTTTTGATTTAACAATAAGCTCTGAAGTTCCACAACTTAACTTGAGTCTATCAGAGAGCTCGGGTGGGTTTGGGTTGACTGATATAGTTACAGATCCTGTTTCGATGACGTTTGGCTCAAGAAATCAAAAAAACCCTTCTCAATGTTTAACGCTATATGTGTTCAGTGGTGATGGTGATGTTTATGCCTTGTATCCATTTCTGCCAACATGTCTCGCGGTGAAGGAAGACTTTGTTAAGACTTTGTTTGACCAAACAACGCTTTTTTTCCAAAATCTGGACTCAGAGGTTAGGAGATTGGAGTATTTGCAACAACTCAAATACGTTTCAACTTTGTATAAGGATTTGGAAAAGGCATCAAAGGAGATCAAACTTGATATCGAGGGGAATGCTGAGCAGTTCTATCACTTGCCTTCACCAAGTGTCAAGAGACCAGTCAAAGTTCAAGGTCCATTTAGACTTGCTCCCTTTCCTAGTGTGTTATACAATTACGATGGACTTGAGATTGACTGTGCTCCGTGTGGTGATACCGATATCTTGTTGACAACCTGGTCCAATGGAAGTGTTCTTATCTCTTATCAAGATCAAGAACTTGTTATGAGATGGAATGGGTTGACGGAGGAATCATTGGAGTCTGTAGAAAGAGAAGAGGATGAGGATGAAAGTGATAGAGAGTTGACGCTATCCACATTGGAGTACATTCCATTGACGCAGAACGCCCCAACATCTATCAGAATTGGTGGACTGTCTGAATTAGCTCCATATCAACACTTTGTGGTATTAAATGATACCAAATTGGTGAAGCTCGATTTCCTGCATTGGGGTGTAGTGTTGAACTCTGCTATCAAGTCGGGGGATATCAAAGAGTTTTTCGACTTGCTTTCCAACTCACTTTCCACGAAACTTACTTTACTTTCAGAGGAAAAATTGTATGAAGGGCTCACTTTGTTGGAAAACTTTAACAGGACTTACATAATCAAATTGGGAAGGGAGAATGTTGACATCGTAGAGGTTGAACAGGGCACAGAAGGTGACGAGACAAAAGTTGAAGCTCTCACGTTAAAGAGCCACAAACTTAGATTGAAATCACCGGAGCTAGTGCCGGGCTCTTCATATCAGTCTCTTTTGCCTGGTCCTTTTGTTGAGTTGACAGATCTCATAGACTCGGCGAAGAAGTTTGACACTATGAAATTACAATTAGAGACCAACATCAGCCAACCACTTTCATTTGAAGATGAATCGTCATTGAAAGACTTGCTTCAAGTCTCGAATGCCATTGTAAGGAGCAAGATCTCCTCGTTGCATAAGATTGGAATAAGTTTACATTTCAGAGTTTTGATGCAACATAAGGAGTTGAAACAACAAATATCGGCACTCTCAAGTGAATTTAGCCAGGAAAGTATTGATCTGAAACTAAGTAAAACCCATGAACTAAGTGACAGATTGGAGCTGTTGATCACAAAGCAGGAGGCATCGGTTGTAAGAATGGATTCTTTGTTTCAAAAATTGCAAACCCTGCTTGAAGAGCAGCAATCAAAGAGTAGAAATTTGGTTATATCGAAAGAAGAACAAGCATGGTTCACTAGACTTGAACAACTTGACAAGCAGACTGCATCTATCAAAGAGAGATTTACCGATTATCAAGAACAATTGAAGTATATCAAGAATGTGATTCATACTAACGGTCTCAACAACAACAACAACAACAACAACAACAACAGCACCAGCCAAGAAAATAAAGGTAAAAAGCTTGATTATACTAGTCTCAAGGCGAAGATGCTTAAAGAGAAACAACTTGTCGATCTCGTTGGTGCAAGCTTAGGTGATGATATCTTGGAAGTTGATAGTTTGATGGAGAGCTTGACAGTATAGTTTTGTAAGCTTCTTATTATATTTTCATCGTGTCTACATTATAACAATCTAATCATATGTATCATGGTTGTGTATTTATGCTAGTCTTATGTCTGGGTCATCTTGATCATCGGATGACTTCGATAAATCCGACCCATCATCACTGAGAAAAAAGAAAAAAGCGTGCATTTTTATCTCTTTGACTAAAAATCTGTGACTCTACCATTGTATGACCAGTCCCCATGTTTCAACGGCTCTTGCTTTGGGCCCCCTACCTCTCCTGTCTTTGGATTCGTATCCCCTTCGAACTCAGGTATCGTCTTGAAGTACTCTGGAGAAAATCCGCCGATATCATTCTTCAAATTTGGCTCTTGAATTTTCTTCTTCTCCTGTGATTCCTTATCCAAAAAGTTTGGATCGGAGTTAGTTACAGCTGAGTCAGATGCCAGTTCGTTGTACTCGTCAATAGCGGCTTGTGAGTTGGCGATTTTTTGAAGCCTTTCGAATTCTTCTTGTTCGTCATCGGGTAATCTTGGTGGACCAGATTGTGATACAAAAGGGCTTGATTTGCTCTTGGATGAAGGCATAAAAGAGGCGCTGAATTTGGATTTGTTCAACGTCATCACTGTGTAGCTTAGTGATCTTCTAGAAAGTGCTGAATATAAAAGTTTCATTATGGGTGTGGCAAAACTCTGGTTTTGATGTTGATCTTTAAGTGTAGTTGATATAGAAATAAAAACTAAATCAGTAGAAAGATGCAAAAAAAAGAAAAATGTCAATTTCACTTCTCCAAATTGGAGAATAATTCTCTTCTCCTCTTTGGAGAAACAAGTCTCCGGAAATATCTGATTTTCTCAACTGAAAAGTTGGTTTTGAGAATGAGAAGAGACACGGACGAAATCAAACCACGTTGAGAAAACAATCATAACAACAGGATGTTGGTGTCGTGGAAAAGATGGGTTCTGTTACTCGTTTTAATAGCACTTCAACTAACAGGCTTTTTGTTTTTCGTGAAAGGATTCTTCCCGAGTAAAGTGGTGTTACCTGGTGTTGGCGTGAAGCATTTTGAGCGTGAATCAACCCATTACAACAAAATGGTATTCATGGTGGTGGATGCAATGAGAAGTGACTTTATGTTCTCAGAAGACTCCCAGATGCATTTCGTCCATAGCCTTCTACGAGACGGGAAGGCAATTGGGTTCACTGCTTTCAGTAATCCACCAACTGTCACGTTGCCCAGATTGAAAGGTATCACAACTGGTTCGACACCAAACTTCCTCGATGCGATTTTGAACATCGCGGAAGACGACACTTCCTCGACTTTGGGAGATCAAGACAGTTGGATAAGACAATTGTACGCCACTGGAAAACGTATACATATGTACGGTGATGATACTTGGATAAAGCTTTTCCCTCATTTTTTTGACAAATATGAAGGTACTAGCAGTTTTTACGTGTCAGACTTCACAGAGGTGGATAATAACGTGACAAGGCATATCAACGAGGAATTGGCCGATGACTCGTGGGACTGTTTGATCTTGCATTATTTAGGGTTGGATCATATTGGACATAAAGGGGGGCCCTTATCATCCAACATGCCTCTTAAGCAGGAGGAAATGGATGGTATCATAAAAAGGATATATCAGCACGTCGAGCAAAATGAAGACACTTTGTTTGTTGTCTTAGGAGATCATGGTATGAACGAGGTTGGAAACCATGGAGGTTCCTCAGTTGGAGAGACAAGTGCTGCGCTTTTGGCTATATCGAGCAAGTTTCCCTCTATGATTAGGGCCCCTCAAGAGCTGCCATTGCCGGTTAATGAAGAGTTCAATTTTTACAACAGGATTCAGCAAATTGATTTGGTACCTACACTAGCTACTTTATTGAATTTTCCGATCCCAAAGAACAATCTTGGTATATTCATCGATGATTTTAAAAACTTTTTGGATCACAAAACTTATAAAGAGACTTTGTTGGAGAATGCTATGCAGCTCAAAGAGCTTGTGGAGCATTCCTTTGGTAAACCTTTTGAACAGTCTGATTTGAACGACACTAGTCATAGGCAGTTTTCGAACATTTGGTTCGAATTGGAGTCAACGAAGGATGAAGAAATCATCAAAAGGTTCATGAAGATGGCACAATCTAAGCTTGCAGAGTCTGCTACGAACTATAACTACAATGACATATTCGTTGGACTTTCAGTATACCTTTTGTGCTCGCTAGTATTTGTGGTGTCTTTCATGGAGGTGGCAATCACTACCAGAAACGGAATAAAAGCTGCGATCTTTATCGTTATATCTACATTGATCTCGTTTTCCAACTTCGGATCTTCATTAGTTGAAGAAGAATACCAAATTTGGTGGTGGTTCATCACGGTATTTTTTGCTATATTGGTGTTCTATCTCAAGCCAGCACAACCTGTTTTCTACTCCTTCTCGATCTATACACTTTTGAGGATCATAAGAGGATGGAATAATTCTGGACAAAAATTCAACATGCTGTCCAATTTGAAAGCTGGAAAGTTTTTGGATGATAACGATTTGAATGTGAACTTGATCCTCATTTTCTATTTTGCCTTCTTGTTCTTACTTTTCAAAACTATGGGTTTATTTCCGATGTTTAAAGGCTACGCGCTTGCCGTCTTTCTTCCTGTATTCACGTTGGTTACTTTTAGTTTGATGGCCAAATTGATCACTTGTTATATTCAGGATGAAGTGGTCAACCTGGAAAAGTTTAGTCAATTTGTCATAGCTGTTGTCCATTGGCCAAAGCAATTGATGGATCAAGAGGATTTGAAAAAATGCTTGAATCCTATTTTTGTTTTGTTTTACTACGTGTTCCTAGCGGTCTTGGGCTTTAGATTAGTACTTGGACTCACTGGTTACAAAAGTGAAATCCACAGAAGAACATTTTTTAGCGATTTTACCAACATATTCACCGTGCTCTTGTTGAATCAGACATCACCAAAAAATGTGCTCATGTACGCAGCATTTTTATCGCTCAGATTTATGGTGGGAAGAATGATCAACAAGTCTCTTTACAAAAGTAAAACTCAAAACATATTCAAAATATCACTCATCTTTACCGCTTTCAACATTCTCATGCAGCATTTTTCCTTCTTCAGTTTAGGTAACACAAATTCCTTATCAACTATTGATTTGACGAACGCCTTCAATGGGTTATCCGACTACGATTTGATCTTATGTGGGTTGTTGACCTTTACTGCCAACTGGGCGGGGCCTATATTCTGGTCTTTAAGTTACTTAATTTTAGTATTGGAGCAAGCACAATTTTTGAGGTTATACAGGTATGATTTGTTATATTACAAGATGTTGATCGCTATGACCTTTTATTCATTGATTGGTGCTGGTTTGCTAACTGCATGTTACTCATTGAGGTTCCACTTATTCATTTGGACCGTGTTCAGTCCAAAACTTCTTTATTTTGGAAGTTGGTATGTCATCATGAATTTGGGATTTGATCTTATCGTCTCATTTTTTTTGATTCTCTTCTTTTAGATTATTGTACAGCGTTCGTTGTCTTTACCAGCAGTTCAATACGAATTGATTATATAATGATGTTATGCAAAAAAATATGGAAAGACTTAGCTATTGTAACAATTGATCTCTATAATGCGGTTGGTTATTGATGAATTTAGCAGCTCTTCTATCATTGATATCATTAGCCTTGATTTCTCTCTTCCATGTTCTCTTTTTAAGTGCAAGCTCTTTCTTATCGTATGTCTTGGCCAAGTGTCTTGTCTCAGCAGCTACAACTGTACCTTGACCTTCAGATAACACCTTCTCAGGTATAACATTTTGACGGTAGTAACGCAGTAAGGATCTGTGTCCAACGACAGCACCGGAGGGCAAGAGCAATTCGTATCCGGTATCGTATGAAAGTTGTTGTGGTGCTTCTTCTTCTTCAGAGTCATCATTATCTTCTCCCTCACTCCCTGATACGTCTTCCCATTCGCCTTCGTCTTCGCCGGTCTCACCATCAACTTCGGCTGCTGCTTGCTCTGAACTTCTGTCGGCATCATCGTATGTAGAGCTAAAATCGTAAAACTCTGAAATTTCCAATTTTTCATTATTACTTTCATATGGAACTCTGCAATGACGCTTATGGATCATGTGGGCTCTAACAGCCTCCAAAGATCTACCTTGGTAGTTGCAACAAAGACAAACATTACCCAATGCAATCTTCTCAGCTAAATATGCAACTAATCCTGCTCTATCCTCCAAATATTTTTGCTCGGGTATGTAGAAACCATAGTTTTTAAACATATAACTGAGAGCCTCCTCTTGTGAGGCAAATGCCTTCCCTGAAAATAAACAAGCATTTTCTGGTATTTTCACGTAATTGTTGAGTTTGAGGTCCATGAGTTGTTCCTCAGTGAGTTCGAGTTCTGACTTCTCGACCTCTTCCTCAGACTCCACCGGTTTCTCTGATTGCTCTTGTTCCTCTTGGATATCCTCTTTGGGAGGTTCAACGGTATCAACCTTTGCTTGAGCCTGTCCTTCTGTGGAGGCCATCATTGCCTCTCTGGCTTGCAGAAGAAGAGCTTTTCTCTTCTCAGCTATGGCTTCTTTCTCTCTTCTCCTCTGCTCTTTTTTCGTCACTGTCTTCTGTATGTCATCTTCTGATTTACCTCCTTTTCTTCCCTTGGCAACCTTCTGGTTCTCTTGTTTCTTTTCGGCCTCTTCCATGAGTTTAAGACTTGCAACTTTTGAGTTGAAAGAATCCTCCGAGATAGGAGGTAATTGTGCCACTCTTCTCTTCAAGTTATATCTATGCCATTCCGATTTCATGTGAAAATGTTGGTCCTCCGTGGTTGGAAAAACCAACCCACACGAATTACAAGTAAATTGAGACATTCTTATGGTGTAATATCTATATGTTTAATTAGGAGCTACCTATGCTTACATAGCGATAAAAAAAATTCAAAATAAAATTTTAAAATAAAATAAAAAAAAAAAAAAATTTTCTTGCGATGAGTTTGATAAAAGATGCACGAAGGTTGATTTCAAATCTGTCTATCAGTTAGTTTGATCTATCACTAATCTATACATATATTGCCTGACAATTTACGACCTCTTATTTTTGAATGACGAAGTCTTTCCAACATTCATCCTGGCTACCTTCTTCGGAGCCTTTGGTCCGTCCGACTCCTTGGAGTATGGGTCAAATGATCTTTTCTTGGTAGGTTTCTTGTTTCTGTCCCTCTGAGATGGATCAGCCAACATTTTCTTTGCAGAGTTATAGTCAAAGACTTCAACAGGTTCCTCACTCTCGGACCTCTTCTTTCCATAGTTTACTCTCTTATTCTTTCTCAAAGTGATAACTTCATTAGGGTCAACTTTGTCCTCTTGCTTGACGTCCTCCTCTTTCACCTGTTCACCTTCGTTTGAAACATTTCCAACTGCCGAATGTACTGCTTGGCTCTCACTTGCTATCACAATCTCCTGCTCCAGAGTGTCTAAAAAGTTTTCATTGATGAACTTCAAGCGGTCAAGGGATGTCTGTGGCTTGTGGGAAATGATGTCACCTTTTTTGTATTCGATAGAGAAGACATCATCTTTAGACAGACCTTCAGCAATAAGATGACCTGATTCTTTGATGAGCGAGGTTTCACCTGGCTCGGATGTCGTAGTTCTTGTCAATAGAACGTTGAAACTATGATGCAATGTATTGATGTAATTCTTGTTGACTTCCTTGACTTTAGGTGAAGCCTCATATGCATCATGAGCCGTTGACATCAGCAAGGTATCCTCGTCATCCGACTTCTTGACAGCTGCTTGAATTATGGTAGCAATTTCTTTCGAATTGGACCTGACAAAATCGGAAATGAAATTCCCCGAAGCTAAAACACCATGTGAATCTGTTGGTGCGTCAGCTACCAATGAGACAAGTAATTGGTTAGACATAATATACCTCACCGACTCGTCGTGTTTTCTGGCGACCTTATCCCTCCATTCATACAAATCAACCAAGATGTGTCTTTTGTTTTCAGGCAAATTGTACTGGTACATCAAAGGTCTCCACGGTTCGAACTTGTCATTTAATGGACTGACCACAGAGCTCGTAGGATTTGTCGGCCTGAACGTGGTGAACTCAAATCTCCTCTTCGCAACCTTTCTAGATTCATATAATACATCCTTCAATTTATCCTCCTGAACCAACTGGTTTTTTAGTTGGTCGTAGATATTTAACAAGAAATGAGTATCGGAACGAGCATAGGACATCATAGCCTCTGGTAAGGGACGTATTCTCCAATCTGCCAACTGATACTTTTTAGATGTCTTGAAATGAGCAAACCTTTCAAGAAGGTAGGCCAAACTGTGCTTAGGGAATCCCAAGAGTCTAGAAGCATGATATGTATCGAATAAACTCACGATGTACAAGCCAAGATCACGTTGAAGCCATATGATATCCATGAATGCACCATGGAAGACTTTCAAAATTTGAGGATTGGTGAAAACAGTATTCAAAACTTCAAGATCATCGCGTAGCACTAAAGTATCAACTATCCAATCTCTTTCACGATCGCTAATTTGCATCAAGCACACAATACCATAGTAGGTTCTATAATCGTGATGCTCCAAATCAACAGCAATCTCTGTTGAATTTTTCAATGTTTCTGCCATTTCGTTAAGCGCTTCAACAGTGTCAACCCATATCGGTTGAGTTTCATTCCAGCTCTGCGAAGGAACAGGTTCACTCACTGTTAATATTGTCTCAGGGTACTCCAGCCCATCAATTTCTACTTCATATGGCTGCTTGTAGTGTTGCGGTACATCTGGAACTTCTTCTATCAATTCAACAGACGTTTCAAAAGGCTCCATCGCATTTGGCTTTGAAGTTATTTTTGGAATGAATGGATGTTTCTCGGTAGTATCGATAGCTTTTTTGAACTTCAACTGTGGTTTCTCTATTCTTTTACCAGCTGGCTTACTCTCAGACTTAGAGATTGTATCCTCAAGGTACGTCAAGTGCCTCTTGTCAGCATTCAATGGGCCAGAACGTTTATAGTCATCGAGTGCAATGTCGGATTTTTCAAATAGGCCATCAAGAACATTGCCCACTTCCTTCCATGAACCATAAACAGTTTCTTTGTCTATTTTGGTAGACTCTGTTGTGTCTCCATCTATATTTTGTACCAATCTCTTCACCATATCCAAGATTTTATCTGAACAATCATCCAGCTCATCTGATATAGATTTGTCAAGTGATTTATAAAAATTGATATCTTGACCTGCAAGCCCAACAGACTGCCTGACAGCTGCTAATATCTTGGGAAGTGTCTCATCCACTGCTTTTAGATGAGAATTTGACATTCCTATTTATCCTTCAGATGATAAAAGACTAAAAGATGAGTTGATCCTTCACCACACCAAAAAGAATAAACAGTATCTAAAAAAAAAAAAAAATTTTATTTTAAATTCAAAAAGGGGCTGTCTGTGTATATGCTTATTTGACAAAAAGCGAGTACAGTCTATAAAATTACACTGACATTGTCATACTCTATGGACCTTAGAGTGGCCAGCAAATTTCTACTGTCGCACTGATAAGCAATTTGTTGTTAAAGATGAAAGAAGAGTTTTTTTGTAGTCAATGTAACGTACCTCAACTAATATACCACGGGCTACTTGGTGCCCGAACTGTTTCTTACTTTTCAGTTCTTCTTATTTTGTGTAGGTTTATAATATACAAATCAATCGAAGTCAAATCTTTAAATACCAATTTCAATACGTGAAACAGTTGAATGATAAAGTCGACAATATAGAGAGCTTGGAGAAATATTTTTGGCAATTGCCCATATTCACAACCAACAGCACAAGCTCTTGCACTCTAAAAGTGAAAATCACTTCCTATGAAACTCTTTAAAGACCTTCTACTTGATTTGAAGGGTTGCTTCTTCCTGATATGCAAGAACTTACCGTCAGTGTTATTTCGCATATTCCTACCGGGAGAATAATGAATGTCTCTCATGCAAAACTTCAGGGCAGCAACACATACCACACAGAACACAACGAAACCACTTAAGATCACGTAAAACCATATGGAAGAAGCAGCCTCTCCCGGAACTGTAACATTCATACCCCAAAGTCCAGTGACCACATTCAAAGGAAGAAAAATTGTACCTAAAATTGTGACTTTCGAAAGAAGATTAGTCATTGTATAGTTGGCATTGAAAGATTCAACTTGAAGCTGAGCCAAGTAATTAGAATGGGATCTTGAGAATATCTTTTCGTACGCAGTCAAATTTTGATACATTGTCAAAATATGATCTTGAATGTCACCTAAAAACAAAAAAATTTCAGCACCCGGCAGTTGCAGGGTGGAATTTGATTTGGCGGCGAAAAGTTGATTCAATGAAACCTGGGACGCTACTGGTGCATCTTGCGAACAGCGCTTGGAAAACATCTTTATAACATCTGCTTTCCCGGACAACAATCTCATAAGCGTCATCACTTTTCTTCTTGCTTCGCCAACTTTTTGTAGCATTCCAGCATAATCAACCTCTCGAATCATAAAAACGGTGTCTTCAACAACATCAGCTTCGTATTCTATCAATTGGATTACGGGTGCGAAAGCATCCGTCACGTCATCAATCATGGCATAGCACAACCAATCTGGTGAGACAGAGACATAATCCTTGAGCTGCCTAACACGTCTTCTGACGTTAGCCGTATGTGAAATAGGTGCGGAATGAAACGTTATTACTCCAGAGCTGAACACTACCAAATATATCTTGATGAGATCTAAATATTCTTCACTTTCATCATCCTGTTCAAATGAATGAAATGATACAAAATAATAATTAGGAAATATCTCAATTTTCTCTCTCGGCTCTTGCATTTTGATATCCTCAGATGTTAATGGGTGTATTTTAAACGTCTTGGACAAAATTTTGAGTTCAACATCAGTTGGACATACACAATCCAACCACCATATGCCATTTTCTTCACTGAACATATCACTGAAACTCGTCGTCTTACTTTTTAATGATGATAAGTCAGAAGTGTGAATTGTCTCTTTCCTCTCGGAACGAAAAAGGCTGAATCTTGTTGGGGAAGGTTTGAAATCTTGATTGTCATGCTCAGAATACCCAAGTGTTACGTTAGGATTATTTTCCCTGCAGGATTCTGTTGACACCGTTGAGGTTTCAATAGTGCAATCTTCCGAAGGATCTTGTTTTCCATGTCCAACTGGAGTGTATTTTGAGGCTGCGATCGATGACGAAACGTTCTTATTCAAAACCTCTTGTTCGTTCTGGATGAAATTCTCCATGATGTCAAAATCGATAAAATCGTAGGAGGTGGAATTCATCAAAGGAATACAAACGTCCTCGTGTGGAGTCGTGGAAGTAGATTTCATACTGCCTTTGTTCATACCCTCACTTGTCTGGCAATCCCGATGTGTCAAAGTGATAGACGGTTCGACCATAGGTTCAACAGACTTGGTGGAAGTGATCTTTTCACACAAGTCCCGAGTCTCTACCAAGCTGCTCTTCTTCTTGCCAGTATCCGATGCAGAGGTATCGCTTATCCGGTGATTGTATTCATCTAACATTACTTCGGTGTAAAGCAATGAAGCAAGGTCATCTGTGAAGATATTGTATATCGATGGACATTTGTATCACCTTCATCTTCTGGACATTTTGGTGGTCATATATATGGCACTTAATCAATTCCGCGGTCTTTTAAGTGACAAGCATTGTTTGAACGGGTGCCTCCTGATTTCTTGTTGAGTGCATTGATGAGGAAGTTGGTCTTGGCTCACAATAAAAAGCGGTGCTATTTTTTTTTCTGCTGGGATGTTTTTTTTTAGAATGTTTTTTTTTTTTTTTTTTATATTTTTACTGCTAGGAAGCACGCTGTCAAAATGATAATACAAAGTGAGGATAATCTTACTTAATTGCGAAAACTGTGCATCAGGAATTGATTGGCAAGGTGGTTTGTTGAAGACCGAGGCTTTCATTTACCAATGCTCTTACTTGAACTGAGGATCTACTGTAATCTTTTTGTGTGGGCCAGTAAGTGAAAGATTCTTCCAATTAGCTGAGACTCTGGCTGATGCATTCAAAACGTGAAAAGTAGTTATGCTGAGTATCCTGATAAATTCATATCCTTCATTCTCAAGTATTTTAACGTAGTTAGGCGTAAATTGGCTATGTGAGATATAAAAAAGACAGCATTATATAACTTATATTCTACTTTTTACTTTCGAACTAAATCCATAAATTTAAATGGGGTAAAGCGAGATGCATATAGCGGACTCAAGCTCCAAACAAGCACATTGCTATCCTGTCACTTTCTTTGTTTTCTTTGTGCCTCTCGGATCAATGGTGAAGATAGCTTTCTTATCCAAACCCTTCTCTTTTTTTTTTTTTTTTTTTTTTTTTTTTTTGGAAAAATTAAGTTATTTCTCAAAATTTTCTTGATGCCTTCCTTATAATAAACTCAATTGAACTCCTACCTTCTTCCACGCAGAAAACCTTTCCAGATATCGAGTGTTAGTGATGATCTTTCTAGTTGCTGAACAGAAAGCTGATAGCTAAAACTGTCATTTTCAAGCCCTGTAATACCTTTGAATATGATCCGCCTGAGCGCGCCTGTAGCAATTCGAAGTTTCTCGCTGTCGGATATGGGATGACATCAAAGGTAGCTCAAGCAATGTCAATGATTGTATTAAGTATGAAATCACTATTGAATACGCTCAATTAGGAAGTTTAAAGAAAGATTATTACCGTAAACGGACTTATCATGAAACATGAGCTAACGGAGGTAACCTAGACAACATGAATGAAAGTTAATTGATAATTAAGTAAAGTGAATCCTATTTATATTCGTATAGTGGAAAATCAATGGCTTCAAGTCATAAATATGCATTAGAGTAGAGTAGAATACTACAAACAGTCCGTAAGTAGCTCAAACCTTCCATTAAGCATTGTCATCAATTCCAACTTCACTAAAGTCAAAAATTTCTACAAAAGATTCTATTTATTCAAGTTCCACCATCTAACCACGGGTTGGTTTTGAGACTAAAGTGTCTGCTACCGAATCAGGTATTTGTCACTTCTTGAGTGCTCTTCAGTGACAATTTCTTGAATCATTTCGGGATCACTCAAGTTCTCACCGTAACGATACAACATTATTAAGCTTTCTTTTCGGCCCTTCACATTTATTTTTTGTAAGTAGCCGACTTGACCATGATATAACTCTTCCTTAGAGTTTACTATTAATTAAACCAGGGAGAGATTCACTTCATCTTTTGAAATTATTTGTGTTGAAGGTTAGCCATTCTCTCTCATTGGATAGTTACGTTCATATGTGTATTTGATTTTTAATAATCTATTGAAAGAAATCTCCTTTTAAGAAGGAGATATGAAGCTGTATATAGATCTTGTTGAAGTCCAAATCCACTGCCTGATAATAAAAAGGTTGGAGAAATAGGGAGCCGACGAGATTCGAACCCGCGTCTCTTAGATTTATACTAAGCCCTACCACTGCACCTCCAACAAGGTTCTGTTAAGGAATTACCCCGAGATACCAAAAAAGGTACCGTCCAAATTAGGCAACGAGGGCTGTCAAAAAACTACTTTTTATCCCCATCGTGAGATATAGTAGATTCGTGGGGGATAGGCAGCTCGTCTAAGGACTTGGGCCTATAAAACAAAATGTTTCTTCCATTTCTTTTTGTGTGACTAGGTTTATTATATATAGTTAGGCTAGATCTATAAGGTCGAACCTGTAATGAACACTTTAAATATCAAAAATATCGAACCTATCTATCTTGCTGTATCTTTTAGGCTATAGTTTGTGTTGAAATTAGTAATCAATGTTATCTATTGTTGAAATAAAATAAACAATCAGGTGAACTAGTTTGAACTCTATCGAACATTCCAGTACGTTCTATGGAAAGATACAAGGCTTGGCTGATTACCAATCATATTGTGATCTGAACAATATAAAAGCCTTGAAGTAGTATAGTTTAAGTAGTTTTGAAAAGACCAAGTGAATATATACTTATTGGATTATATTATACATGAAGCAAGTAAAAAAAAAATATTACAATGTCAGTTACGTCACGTATAGTCGCACTTCAAGACGTTGTACAGATCTATTATTGGAAAATTATTGTACTGCACCAATACAATCAGATTAGATATTTCATACATTGTCAGTTAAAATACCTAAAGGTTGAAGTCAAAATCCACTACCTGATGATAAAAAGGTTGGAGAAATAGGGAGCCGACGAGATTCGAACCCGCGTCTCTTAGATTCATGCTAAGCGCAGTACCACTGGGCTACAGCACCTCTAACAAGGATTTGTTCTAGTTTAGACCTATGACTATGACTAACACTAGTATAGATGTACTTTCGAAGCTGTATCCTTCGAACCTATCTATCTTGTTGTATCTTTTA
>JAJLSS010000037.1:65560-83614 GCA_030567755.1 Nakazawaea pomicola | reverse complement strand
GTTAAGAGCAAAGTTAGAAGACGAAGGAACATTAAGATCAGGTGGCGCAGATGGCTTGGTTGATTGTTTTGATACATGTTTATTCGAATCTAATGAGCTCGGTGGTTCACCTAATCCCGGAGGATCAGTGGGAGATTGGAAAGATGTTGGATCCGGTGGATCAGTGGTTTCAAACGTGTTTTTTGACATTTTTGAAGGCTTCACCAAACTATATAATAAACCTAGACTACACAATGTTGAACAAAATCACTTGCCCCTTCAATAAATCCGTGATAGTTTAGTGGCTAGAATCCCCGCTTGTCGCGCGGGGGACCGGGGTTCAATTCCCCGTCGCGGAGCTTATTATTTTTTTCTTTTTTCTCTACCTGATTTGGCTTGACTAGCCATGATTTTTTTGGCTTCTAGTGTATCTTTAAGATTGATTTTATCAACGATCTTTGATAGTGCCATCTGATGTAGCCAAGCAATGTTATTCATGCACACACAACAAAGGAAAATTACCTACATTCTCATCCTGAGCATGTGTAACTGTAATAAGCACGCACGCCTATATTCGCAAACTTAAAGCTCTTACATTAAAAGAGGGAGATGCTCATGAGATGCGAAGTAAAGGTGGCCGTTCTACAAATACATAAAGCAACTTCGTCATCTGATATTGAAGGACACTGATCATAATGTTACAGACCGATGAGTATCATAGTTGGAGTTGATATAGATTTGTGATATTAAAGGCATATAAAAACAAACAAACAGACATAAAAACGTATAAAATTAGTATCGAATGAAAAGATAAAAAGCAACCACCACCGTCATAAAGTAATAAATCAAATAAAAGAACAATATAAAAACAAAAGACACGTGTACCAACGATGAAAACAGTGATAATCTCCCTCTCTGTGTGTGTGTGTATGTAGGTGACAAAACTGTGATAAAAATACAAATTCAAAACTTTTTTCGTGCTCCAAAATCCTTGTCCACACCAGAAACAAAACACCGTCTATTAAGTGACAACGATAAACACACCATCGATGGACATCAGAACTCATCAAGACCGTAATAAAACAAAAACAAAACCTTCATCCAAGAACACTAATTACTGAACCCCGATAATTTTCATCTATAACTCATCTATAACTCATTGACAACAACATTAATAACAACGCCTATCGGACTTAGGTGATGGGAATGACTAGAATCCAAAATCTGGGAATTGAGATCTATAACGATCGAATTGACCATTCTTGGTGTTGACATCTCTGATTTGATAAAAACCTTCGTCTAACGGTGCGAAATCTTCTTCTTCATTGTTATTATTTTCAGAAGCCGCATCAGTCTTGTATGGAACCGTTTGGTATTGCGTAGGTTGATAATAGAAAGCTTCAAGACTTGCTTGTTGTTGTTGATGTTGTTGTTGTTGTTGTTGTTGTGGTTGCTGTTGTTGTTGTGGTTCAGGTTGTGAATAGGATTGTGAATTAAATGAAGGTTGCGATGATTGTTGTAAACTTGGAACTGGTGAATAGGCTGACATAGGTGAGTGGTATCTGGTTGTGGCAATTCCTGCAGCTGTTGCATTGTAAGAGTGCTTGAATTCTTCCGACTTGATCTGATTAACGGATGTTGTTGTTGTTACCGGGAAAGATGTAGCACCTGAGGCTGGTGTGGAGCATGATGATGAGTAAGTGGAATTTGGTGAAGATCTTTTCAAATCCAAAGGTGGTGGTGTATGTGTATTGACAGCATCCAAAAGATGAGACCTTTTGCCGGTCTTTTTCTTTGTTGCATCTCTTTTTTGATAAGTATTCGGTAATCCATTACATTCTCCACTCTCAATATGAGTCTCTACCCAAATTTCATTGTTGGCAAAGCTCTGACCACATAAACCACACCAGCCCATCATACCTGTTCTGTTTGCGGATTTCGTGCCCGCTGGATATTTGAAATGTCTTGATTTCAAATGAGTCTTGTAGGTATCTCTTCTTGAGAACCCACCTGTGGCGTGACATTTATGAGATGAGTTATAATTGTAAAATGGACATGTGTACAGCTTGTCGGAAGAATGCTTCTTCATATGACGGGTTAAATAACCTCTGATACGAAATGTAGCTGAACATTGAGAACATGTGTGTTTTTTAAACTTCTTAACTTTGATACCATTCTCAATAACTTCTTCCATCTCTTCTTCTCCTTCTTCACCACTCATTTCAACGTCTTCCGACATCTCTAAAGACGAATGTGACTTGTTTGATGACTGTGGCGATAAATCAACCATGTTTTTCTGTTGTGCAACTTGCAGTTGATGCAGTTTGTCACTTGAGAGTGGTGGTGATAATCCATTTGAAGTGGAAGAAGCAGGGCTTGCTAACTGCACTTTTTTGGGATTACTCAATAAGTCAACGTTCTTGGACAATTTTAACTGTTCAATATGTGAATCGTTTGTTGAGGAAGCTTCGGATATTGGTGAGAAATGTTGTTGTTGTTGTTGTACTTTGTTATTGGCTTGAATCTTTGCTAACTGTTGGTCAAAGAACTCCGTACTTGGGATATTAAAGTTTGTAGTGGCATTATCTTCGACAAACTTCCATTCAATCTCTCCATCTTCGTTCTTGATCGGAACTAACCTTGTACCTAACTGTGTGGAGCACTCTTTAAGGTTTTTCAGTTCACAAGGTTCTATCCTTGAGTTCAGTGGGAACAAGTCGCTGGATGATTTTTGCTTCTTGTTACTTATTTGACATGAGTTTTTGTCCTCATTGATGGTCTTGGCGGCGGTGGAGGTGGTAATCGTGGAAGCTGAGGTGGCCAAATTTAAAAATAACTTAACGTATTTGATCGCAAAGGATATATAAAAAACCAATAATGAAATGACATAACTTTGTTTGGCCAACGACTCGAACGAGAAGTTCGATATTGGTTTTGATAAAGATTGACTGAAGGTACTCATCTTTGCAGTAAGCTCGACGCTTGTTTTATTGTTGTGGTTCTTCTCTTTTGACTGAGTTATCGAATTTGGTGATTATAAATAAATAGGTGTGCTGTGGAAAAAAGAAAGAAAAAACAACCTGAGCTCTTGTGACGTTATGTTATGTGAGACTGGAGGATTGTATCTATCGGACGGGGATACACACAGGGTGGTTTCTAATGTATTGAATCTATTGTATATGATGATGATAAATTGTAGATGTATATGAATGCTGTAAGGATCATTCACTCTCTCTGTAATATAATAAACTGTTGTTTCCTTTCTAAAGATTTTATTATGTTAATTTTAAAATTTTTTTTGGTTTTCTTGTCGTCTTTTTAGTCATTTTGTTCTTACTTTATATTTTTGTGTCTAATATACACGCACGGCATTAGAGAAGTAGTGTACCTTACTACCATGTGAACATATCACATCGCTTAGTATTTCACATAATGGATGTTGGAATGACAGCATCCATATACAGTTTATAAATAGCATTATAAGAATCATTATAATATCATACACAGATACAGATAAGCTCATCATCATCATCATCATCATATCTCAACGTAAATTTCTCATTTCAATATCCTGATCATAATCTGTACCTGGTTCCAATTTGGTATAGTCCAGTTGTTTCTTATGCTCTTCGGCACGGTAATAGTTATACCACATAATATCTCCTAAAGTGATGATCAATCCAATCACATTGATCCAATTCAACCTGTCCCCAAAAACGATAAAACTAATGGCAATTGTCAAAATTTGCTTCAAAATTCCTGCAATTGAAAAAGTTAACAATGAGGCATGTTGCAAAATGGTGAACTCACTTAAAGTCATACAAAATGCCAATATTCCAGGGATTATGAGAAGCATTATCGTAAACATAAATCCACGTTCTGACCAAATCTCTGCGTTTAAAAAATTCCACCAACCTTCAATAGCACCACCAAAGATGACCAATGTGATAAACATCAGTGGCGAGATGTAAAAAATTGTCAATATCGGGTTCTTGGTGTATGTGTTTCTCTTCAACAATATTTGGGTTAATGCCCATCTCAACCCATTCATGCATGCACTACTCATTACTAAGAAGCAACCAATAACCACTTCATTACCACCATCAACAGCGTTCTCTGATGGTTGATCTTGTTGTCCATATACCATCATCATCACACCTATAGTCATCAAGGTGACTATGATCACAATTCTTAAATTTAACGTCTCCAATTTGAAAATGACACCCCAAATCAATACAAAAACAATCAGTGATGATTTCACCATTGTGAACAAGGACAATGTTATAAATTTGAAAGAATAATTCCCTAATCCAATATCTGCCAGTGTCGACACAGAACACGGCACAATTTGAAACAAGTATAGTTTATAATGCATGAAATACGATTGCCTTGGATCCGGAAATCGGAATTTCTTATTCATCAACAATACTAACCCACTTAGCACGAATAATATGAATTGATGACAACTGGTGATCAAGATAGGATAAGAGAAATCCATCTCAGGACTGAACATCCATTTGTTATATATAGAGATCCCAACAGAAAAGATAAACCACAGTGTAATTGAGATGATAAGTATCACATTTGAAGATAATGATGATGATGGTGGTGTTGATAGCACAGTTGGGATTGGAATATCCTGTTCAAACACATCTTCTTGTATCCCATGTTCATATGCTGTTGCAGCACCCATTATATCACCGTCCAATTCAAGTCTGGATTCATCATCATTAATAGTGGAATTTTTCCTCTTGGTTGGTGTAGTTATTGGTGATTTTAAAGATTGGTTCATCGTATTGGCGAAATTTTTAAATTTGGTCGCAATTGGTGAAAGCAGACTTCCATGACGGTGGTGTGTAGTGGTGTTTGTGGTGTTAGTGCTGGATGCAGATGGGGATGTTGGGGGAGATGACGATGACGATGATGGGGATGGGATTTTCAAAGGTGGGAGGTTGTTGGAATGCTTTCTGTGGAGCATTTCGGCCATTGTGGAGGGAAAATAAATGGGCAGTGGACGGATTCAATGGATTATTTAATCAATGAAAGATGATGTCTCAAGATGTGGTAATATCTATATGTGTATATGACCAGAATATGACTAGAATATGATATATGTCAAAAAAGTGAGTGTATGCTTTTTATCTGTATACTTTAATTTTTTTTTTTTATGTGTCTCTCTTTCTTCTTTCTGACTTGTTGAAGAATTTTTTTTTGCGGTTTTCTGTGATTTAGTGTTGTTTTCTTAAAAGGCAGTTTTTATCTGCTTTTGGTGCTTGTTACAGTATACGATACAATGTATTTGAAATTTTGTAAGAAATCATTATTCAAGATGCTGAGAAGCTAGGTGACTTGTAGAGACTTATCTCAGTTGACTTGACATATCGTTTCAGCTAGGTGTGTGACCACCACCTCTATATACTCTATCTAAAAGACAATCGCGCTATATCTGTAACTGTAGCACACAAACTAACTTGGAATCATCAATACCGAGGGTTCTGTCTCGGACTTACAGACCACGGACTTGAATATCATAAAATTTAATTGCATTACATGGTAGTACAGACGATATACAACATACGTAGTCCTCTACAACAATTTATACCACCAATGTCATTGCCTAAAGTTCGAAGATGAGATCAATCTATCAATTGACTTAAAGAACAAAAGCAGAAAGTGGAATGAATTTGAAAAACAGACATTAAACGTGTTCCTATCTTTGTTGTGAGCACCTTTTTGAACACATTTGTTGCCTTAAATACTTTGTCTGTATATATAGTTATCAAAAAAATCATATCCCACAAAATCAAGGAAATAACCCAACTTGTTTTGTCATGAATCATATTGTGTATGTTAGGGTCAGACTAAATGCAGCACTTTATATTTAGATCGATCATAATATCGCGTAATGCTTTTTCTGCCGCATCTCAAAACATTGCTTGTCATAGCTCCCTTTTTTTCTGTTAGGTATATGGCATGAAAGTTCATTTCCAGCTAATTGAGCGAACAGTGAGTGATCCATACAGTCTTTGAATGACAATTACAGTAGATCTGAACCATTGACACACAAGTTGTTCCAAAAAATTTAACACTGTGGGATCTGGTTTGCATGGCACTACGTATCAAGTTCCTACAGGGCAACACATAGGATTAAATTTATAACTTTTAATATTTAACAAATTGGTGTATGTATTGTGCTCAAGTGACCTTACCCAATCAATATACCGAGCGGGGCCCTTTCTTTCTTTCGTTCTTTGTCTCTCTACGCGCGTGGAAACAACTTCGGATTTAGGTTTTTAATCTGTTTTCGGAAGAAGGAAGGCGCGCACGTGATGATGGTGACAATTTTTAAATAGGGAGAAGAGGGTAGTGAGTAGTGTGCAGATCCTCCCCGTTACCCTACCCGGGTGTACCTTATATATATATACATATATATAAGATATGATGATAGCCATCAATAAAAACAGTCCCATATTTAGTTCTTGATAGTCACTATATATATATATGTGTATATATATATATATATTTCTTCAATAAGACTGGCTTAAAAGATCGAGAAAAACGGTTTTTATTGTTTGTTTTGTCTTATAATATTTTATTTTACCCAAAAGGGAAATAACAAGGGATTCTATATTTTAAAGAAAAAACAACTACGTAATCGATTTATTTATAGCTATCGTCTCGATCTCTGGGTGCAAGATCGACACTATATAGATGAAAAAGATCTTCTTACTTGTATAATCCACATCTCATCTCTTTATATCTCTATCTATCTGTCTATAATATCATAAATCATATCATATCCTCAATCCACTCCACTCCACTCCATCCATTTTCCAACATTTCCCATTCCTTACACAGAAAGAAAGAAAGAAAGACACACCAAATTTTATCAGAAAAAACTTTTTTTTTTTTTTTTTTTCCACTGTTTGTTGCAGAGGAGACAAAGCGAGAATGAGGAAAAAAAATTGTTTATTTAAAATACACTCAGAACCTTGAGACTTTCTCGTTTCCCATATCATATCATATCAGATCAGATCAGATCAAATTATACACCACATTCACTTTTATCAAACTTCACACTCATATTGATCTATGTCATAACATTCCACTTAATCATATCTATCAATCAGCATTTGCATCAATATTTTTACAACAAGTCCCATTCTTTGATTTCACACCTATATCATACTACGTATTGAAATCCAAAAAACATAATGACAATAACACAGATATTACTATCATCACTCTTGATACCGTGTTATATAGGCACCCAGCTGTTACTGTTACTGCTGTCGCTGTCGCTGGACTCCACAACAAGTTCACACTCCACTGCATCTTCAACATCATCATATGATCTCCCCACCCTATATCTTGGCTCGCTCAGTGATAGAATTTACTACGCAAACGTATCCGTTGGAAATCAAGAACAAGAAATAGGTCTTCGGATAGACATCATTCAAAAAGATTCATGGGTCATGGATAGCCAATATTTTATCACCTGTCAAGATAGATATGGTGGATCTAAATCAAATCAATCCGCTTTAAAACATACCGATGTCGATTATTCAATAGCTGCGGAAAATATCTGTGCCACACAAGGATTGTACAACACTTCAAAATCAACTTCTGGACTGTATTATTCCGATGAATATTACGCCACTAATGATTCATCAATTGCATTACAAATCTCCAATGTCGAATTGGACGAAATAGAAATAGATGGAGTTTTGTTCCAAGATGATTTCCATTTTACAAATCAATCATTCTCTGTGGATGATGTCAATTTTGTCGCTGCAAATTATACAAATGTATTTGCTGGAGGTTTAGGTTTGGCACTGGATGGCTCTGGTTTGAGTTTTCTCAATGCGATGAAGTCAAGTGGTGATATCGACTCACAATCTTATTCCTTGTATTTGGCACGCTTATACTCAGATTCACTGCAATTACACTTGGGCGGTGTGGATACATCCAAGATCAAAGGAGATTTTGTCGAGTTTGATTTCATCCCATATCAAGACTTGGATGGTAACATCATGGATAATTTACCAGTGGTACCGTTGACTGGAATCACAGTCACTTCAGGAGGTTCGGGAATGTCGGCCGAGGTTGGTGATTGGACCGATGAAACTCAGCCTGCCTTGTTAGATTCAAGAACATATTACAGTTATTTACCTTATGACACGATGATCGACTTGGCTTTACAATTGAACGCTTATTTTTCTTCTTCGTTGAACAGATGGATCGTTGATTGCTCAGTGGGGGCATTGGCACTGACGATGGATTTCAAATTTGGTAATTTGACGATCAATATCGCATTGTCCGAATTGATCTACCCTGGTTATGACAGTGATGACAACTCATTGACATTTCAAAGTTCGGGACTGAGTGCCTGCTTCCTCAGTCTCTTAGCACTGGAAAACGAAGGGTTGATGTTATTAGGAACCCCATTTTTGAGAAGTGTTTATTTGGCCGTCGATAACGAGGGTAAGAAATTGGCAATGGCCAATGCCTATGTGCCGATGTATGACGATGGTGAAAACATCACCAAGATCCTTGCCTCGGAATCATCCTTGTCGGCCCTGTCTGTCTCATCAGAATCTGCTGCCTCTGCTGCTTCCGCCAAAAAGAAATCGACAAAAACTACTTCATCACCGAAATCATCATCCACAGTATCGAGCAACGATAGTAGCAAGACCGAGGAAAAGGAAGCCACTGCAACTGCCAAACTCTCCCTCGATTCATCACTCTCATCCCACTCGTTGACCTCCACTCTGAAAACCTGGCGCTCAACACGCACACCGATAAGTTCTGGCTCTATCCCATTTGCGTCACCTAACAACATCACGTCGTACGACCAACTCACCTTGACTGTGACTTCGTCGAACTGGACGCGTTCTCCAGAATCGGGAAACGTGATCGTGACCAATGGTGAGATCGAGTTGGAGTCACAAAGCTCGCTGAAGACGGGCTCCTCGACGAAGACCAATGCCGGTCCAGATGGAAGTAATGCCTCAAATCTGTATTCTTCGAGTTATTCAGCCGGTGCGAATGGCGTGTTCGTCGGTGGTGTGGGAAAATTGGTTGGGGTGTTCAATGCCATTGCCGTTGTGCTCTTGATCATTATCTGACCGCATCAGCCCCCATTACCTCCTACACTCGCATACCATATCATATCACTCATTCGCGCTCTCGACATTGATAAAGTCCCCAAACAACACTAGAAATTTGTATATATCCGTATATCAAGTCAATTTATTATTAAAGGACTCATTTTTACCATTATTATTCTGTTTCAATATTCTATATATATTTTTTAATCATTACTATTTCATTCATTGTTTTGCAATCAATCGTACGGTTGTGATTATCAAGTAAATATCTGCTCTTTCTGTTGGCCAGAGAGCTTTGTATTCAGTCTGAACAAGTATTGTTACCTTTCACGCCATTGTTTATATACACAATTGTCTACCCCAAACATATACAGTTAGTTTCACACACGTAGATCACTACTTGTAGCTTTTGTTATCATTTGTAGCAAGCATCATTCCGGTGATGATACATTGCACGACCCATTCCCATTCTATAATTTTCATCTTCGAATCGACACCGACGTCAAGATAATCTTCATTTGCATACACCAATATTTTACCTTTTTCCATACTGCTCAATTGCTCGAATTCCAGCATCAACAAATTCAACTTATTGAACTCATGGATCCCAACGACTCCGAGAGACTTGAACAAAAATTCCAAGATCGAATTTTTTGGGTCTGCTGCTACGGCACTGTTCACGAGCTTGAAGACACGAAACCCTTTTAAAATACAGTTGTTGTCAGTCTGAGCTGATAGTGGCTTATCCAATTCGTGATTGTTGATAAAATTATGAATGTTGCAGCTCTTTATCTGACCAGCAAGATGGTTCGATTCACCAGCAGGTAGTAAATAGGAGTGGAATCTGTTCAAGACTTGAGGATCATGGCACGAATCAATGATGAACCGACTTGACAACACGGGCCAACCCAATGCCAACAGCTCTAAATATTTAGCAGAACGACAGTACCCATTTGACGAAATCACAGCACAGAATTTGTAATTCGAGTAAAATTTAGAAATGTTCCCATCTTGTTCAAAAATCTCTCCCAACCCTTTCTCGAGCACTTTGCCACCATTGACCAGAATTAAATTTCGATACAATTCTCGTTCTTGTTCAGTTGAAGAAGTAATAGAGAAACAGCACCGTTTAAACAATGAGGTTGGAATGTTAGGTATAATAGCACCATTACCACCACTAGTATAATTCTCATGCGTTACAGAACCCACGCCAACACCGCCCGGTGATGCCATTGACGGCGACGAGACTAAATTCTTGATCATGATCGGTGGTAACTTCTTATGAGGCGAGAGCTGTAACAAATCTTTTGAGTGACGACCTCGGAATTTGTCGGGAATCGTCGAGTTGGTGGAGGTGACACCAGTGGCTACCAACGAATCTTGATATTCGACACTGTCCAATTCCTTTATAAACTTTCTCTTGGTCCATATACTGTTGACTAGATAGATCTGGCACAATTCCACTTTCTCCTCGATTCCACCTGTATAATCAATCTCATTTCTGATACACGGCATCACGTGAACCATATCAAAACCTCTGATACACTTGATCCGATCCTCATCTTCATCGACATCATCAGAAGTGGATAGTCCAGTGACACAGTGGATTTGTTTCTTGTTGTATATCTTGATACGATCACCAATTTTCAAATCAAGTGGGAAAATGTTCAGGTATCCTTGTAAATTGACTTGTTTATTTTGATGAATGATGAGAAATCCATCGGGTAGCACCTTTTTTATTATAGTTGGGTGGAACTTGTCACCTGTTCTGGCCCACACGCTGGTGAAAAATTTGATATCGTTTCGATATAACTCATCATTGTCTGTACGATATATTTCGCTGCTGCTTTCCTCTAAGTCACTTAAAGGACTGTCCTGAGTTGATAGTTCTTTCGTTCGATCCATAATGGTTTGCAACGGTTGGTCTTCATCATTTTGATATCCTTCTAATTGTCCAGACGACACAATTTCTATCCTCTTGGAAGTGGGTTGAGAATCAATTTGAGATCTTAACTCATCAGCATTGGTGTTGTATGTGTTGATCACCTGCGTCGTTGGAGAAGACTGTACACCAGAGTAGTCAGTGGGCTTCATTGATTTCGTCAATTGAGCCAATGAAGGTGAAGAGTTTGGGACCTCCGTCATGGGCGACATATTCTTCGATGATGGTTTCACATGCTCTAACCACGATGATGATGAAGGGGATGAGATATCAGCTTTGGAGGGAGTGTTGAAATCAGTTATCGTCCTGGGCAATTTGGGTTTTCTCTTGACATCCATATCTGAATATTGCCTTTTTTTCAATCTTAGTTGGTCATAAATTTGTAAACTATCTTCAGGAAATCCACTAAGGTACTTCAAAGAGCTCGAATCTTCTTCTTCTTCCCCTACGTCTTCTTTGACGAGCTTGTCAGCTTCGATTGGATCATACTGAATCGTAGTGTTTTCAATTTCAGTGTCTGAACCTATCTCCATCTTGTTGGACCTCGAAAAATTCAAGGTACCAACGTTTTTTTTATTATCGTAATCATTGTCATTGTCATCGTCATCATTGTTGTCCGTTTGCTGCGAAGTGATTTCATCAAACACGTCAGACCTGTACGTATGCTGTCTTTTCTCAACCGTGCTGGGCACTTCAATGCTTCTTCGTATCACTTGTGTGGCTGGCACATCAAATGTATCGCTTCGATTATCGTGTTCGATCTCAATGTGATCATTGCCAATGCTATGCACCATGGGTACTACTTGCGTGTCACCTATAACCTGTGTGTCGGCAACAAGCTGAGTATTGTCATTATAAAAAGGCGCGTCCACTTTTTGTGTTTCGTCTATGAATCTATTGTCATTACTTTTGCCGCCAATTTGAAAAGTATCGTTGTATTCGACATCTTGGGTCTCCTCCTCCTCCTCCTCATCACCTATTAGTATACCTTGCATCTGTGATTGTGTTTCATAATCCATTCCCTGTGCTTGTTGCTGTCTCAACCTTATCCTTTGGAACATATCGGTTGGCTGCTTTCCACGCATCAGTGAGCCGAACAAGTTCTTTCTGATACTGTTCGTCAGAGGCGTCAGCTGATCAGATTGCAGTGGCGATTCTCCAAATGGATCGACAAGCTTGTGAAGAAAAGGTGTATCTCCTATGTTTGTGTTGTCATGATGCAAGTGTAGTGATATGGAATCATCGCTGATTTGATGCCTTTGATTTGCTTCTTCGATATTGGCTGAACCCACTATGGACGAAGGCAGAGGGGCTACCACGTCGTCTTCTCTCTCATTATTTGATTGATGAGGATATGCACTTCCCATATGATCCAAATCATTCTGAGTTTCCATAATATGTTTGTACTTTATCGCCTAGTATTTGGTGCAACTTCTCCTTGATATTCTTCCGCTTGTGGTGTCTGTTTTTTTTTTTTTTTTCATCTACAATTAGTTCGCTCGCTACTATTATCGAGAAGCTGACCGTTTCTGCAGCACACAGAACCCCTAATTAACACTGTCTAAAGTTATCATAAACATACTATATCAACTTCTTCAAAAGACACATACCTTCAAAGACACCCACAGAATTCATCAAGTAATACCATACTGCTAAAGACGAAGAATTCAAAAATTCATACTGACCGCGTCATCATTAATACCTCAAACACTTTCTCCAACATTGGAAAACCATTGGAACTTGAATATTACCCAACGGCAGACCTTAAGCCCAACAACACAAAATGGCTGGATGCAGTGAAGTTTAGTTCATGTTGCAGAAAGAAAATAGTTTCCGTGTTTTGTCATCCGTTGAACGGCTTAGTGCCTAAGTCAAACGTGTCAGAAATGCCATGTTACGTCTTAAAGAAGAAGTCAGAAAATTTTTCAACAGATTACCGGGGGTCATAAAATGTGCACAATCTTGTTTACGAAAATTGCTTGCTGTTTTGGATCTCATGCTCTTCAATTACGAGAAACCTGAAAAATTCGGTGTCAGATAGTGAAGAGAACTCAAGAGCACGAAGAGTGACTCCCACCGCTCACTTCAATCTTTATAAGAAACCCCTCTCACTCGAAATCTATTAGCTCACTCTTTAACGTAGTGGATCCCCATGAGTGGCAGGCATGCTGATGACCCGGGCAACAAAGAGAAGATATAGCTCACTAAAGTAATCTATCGACAAAGAAAAAAGCGGTGACATTCGAGTCCATCAGAGGTACCGGGCTGGCAATAACGTCAAATGATTGTCTTTAAAAAACCACACCATTCCGTGAAAAGAAATTTTGTGAACCAAAAACTAGGCAGGGATTTCTCCCTCACGACAGATTTGATTTGACCAGTGTTGGTATCAGGAAAATTGCAATTGGTCTCTTCTCATGTTTAAATACCAACTGGTGGACCCAACCTTCAATTCGAAGTCTTCTTCGAACTTCTTTCATTAGTTAACATTTGCTATATAAGTATCCCAAATCTCCAGCAGGAGAAGGAAGAGGAACTCTAGCCAATTTTTCATGCCCGTTTTTTAATATCAGCAATCTGTCATGGTTGTTTAATTTTCTATAATTATCGTGAATGGACCTATATGATAATTTATTTCCAAACAGCTTTGCAAACTGTGCATTGAGGTACAGTGCATACTATTGCATACTATTGCATCCGTTGTATACCTCGGAACCATCCTGAACTCAAAAACTTTCTCTCTGCTTGACATTAGCAAAGACCATTAAGGCTATGATATGTGGGTAAAGCCAGGTACATGGAAAATATTATTAGGCCACTTTAGCTTATCGTGCCTTTTGTTGAACAAAAACTGGATAAAACTGAATGAGTTTCAAAAAAGATGGATCAAGGAAAACGGAGATGTAGACACTTCTCCAGGAACAGAGCAAGTCAGTTGATCCGAGCTGCTAGTTGCACCCAGATGAGGTTTGACATCCGAGGATATAAACTACTGTCTCACTATTTTTCACACTTTCAAGGCGCTGGAGCTGTAGCGGGGGACGCGGAACTAGTCTTTTGAAGTCCAGTCCCAACAGTATGCCATGTCAGGAGCATGGTGCCCTAAGCGATGTTAAAACTCCCAAAATATATATTATTTATTGTTGCACATTCTGATATTGATTTTTTACGAGCCTTAAAAACTCGAAATCAAAATGTGAGGCTCTTTCAAAAGGTAATTTAAACTTCAAGATCAATTTTTCATCCGATGGGGGGATGAAAAGCCCACGATACCTTGGCCAATATCTGATGTATAATTCATGATGTATATATAGTCAATGTTTGGAACATATAATTTGCGAAGGAAACAAGCAGTACACTTGGTGATCTAAATTGTTGGGCAGTACTTCTCCTTTGCCTTTCTTTGTACTGAATTGATTGCTTGAAGAAAAACTGCGGTCTTAAGTGGAAATTCAAAGTCAGACAGTTGATGAGTCCAATTTTCAGGCCGAGGTTGTTTACATGTGGATATGCCTACATTGCATACTCGTTTAATTAGGTTTTCAAAAAAATCGAACTAAAAGTGGTTTGACAAGACGCACTCATGATTACAGCTAGAAAATCACAATTTATGGCAGCTTTAGCTTCAAAAATGCTTGATTAGCTTTTTGCGGCTCGCCTGTTCTAAAAATATTTTTTTCAAGCTGATGTATTCTATTTCAGACAGTGAAGTCTTTAGTAACCCTTGCGCAAAGAGATCATAACAATAAATCTAATGCTATGACATGCAATTATCAGGATTATTTTCTTCGCAATATGCATCCAGGAGTTCAGCGATCAGATATGTAATTCATGGTGGAAAAGCAACCTATCACGTACGATGGCCGTACGCAAAGTGCACAACTGCGGAGCTCACCGAAAAGCTCACAAATAGTACGGAAATTTCGTCTATACAGTTCCAGTACACTACCGAGACCGAAATAGAAACGAAAATTTAGAGACATACAGGGACCTGAATGTTAGGTTTTAGCTTAACTGCTAACCCTCAACCAGAACAATAGAGTGCAAATCATGCGAATGCGGAGTTGATAACACGCGAGACATCAAGCTGTGATCGAACACCATTTTGAAATCAACATTTCGAATTTCAATAGATAAGGTCGAATCCGATATCGATCATTCATTCGGCTGCAACTTGATTTGCCATCTTGCTCAAACCTTAACTTTTTTTTTTCTGTTGTGACCTTGCTAGATAACCCACTCGGGGACTCAGATAAGATTTCATGGATTGAGAGATAGCCTGCTAGCTAGCTACACTTTCAATGATTTACAAATAAGATGTGCTGTAATTTGTACTCAATAACTTAGTGATTAACGAAATAATCAGGCATCTGAAACACAGGAGAGTTTCGCTTTAACCAAGGTATATTTCTGATGAAGTGCCACTATAGTTCTAGACATCGCACTCACTGAGATTTCAATCATCAAGGTCGTATATATCGTTACCTTTGTTGAGTACTGCTCTCCTCATCAGTCATCTGAGTTCACAAAGGAAGAGACATGCAGTTTTTCGCTTCATGAATTGCATCAGATTGCCCTCCAGCTAAACCTAAACTTGGCCATGACGCATGAGAAGTAGATCATCTTTTCGGTGAAACAACATTTTTATGAATTGCAAGCTATCATACAGCAAATTATAGTTGCCATTTTTCTTTCTTGAACGACAGCTTACAAAACTAGTGAAAGAATAAAGACAAATCAAAAAGTACTGCTTTGACTTCAGCACGAACTAAGTAATAATTCGATGTATAAATGTAAGTGCTTTCCTATCAGGTATCGCTCAAGATTCACAACTCTGACAGCGACTATTACGACTAGTTTCAGCTCGTAACTCAAATGTAACAATCCCACAATGCTCACCCTGAGAAGCATATCTGAAAACAAGTATATAAAGCTTCAAATATTACATCAAAAGAAGGCAGATTCTCCACTACGATTTTGTAATGTAGGGCATCAGCATTAAATACTCTTCTGGCCTGCGTCAACTAAGAAAACACAGATCTTTTGAGTAGTTTAGACAAAACCGCTTCTGCTGTGTTCAAGTGAAGTTAATTCTGAAAATGGCGAAAAAAAAAACTTGATTCTGAACAAAAGTTGAAAAGACTGCAGAGTTATGCATATTCGGTTCATGCATTAAGTGCTTGCTAACCAGCTGCGCATGATTAGCCTTTGTAGTTAATGCCTATTCGCGCATCGTTAGACTATTTCTATTTTGTTATGTGTACTTCTTCTGCCGTGAGAGGGCTTGAAGTGTCCCAAACAAACAGGCAACAACTTGGACATAAAGGAAGTATATATGATTTCTGCTGAGATAAATCACAAAAAAAGGAGGATTGTTTCAAGTTTTCAAGTGATAATTTTGGAAAGAATTGAACATCACGTCTATTGCTTCCGATATTGTTAAGGTTTTCGCTCAAAAGTTAAATAAGAATGTACTCTTTATGCACAATTAGTATAAATCTACTCATATTGTATCATGCAGTAAATCTTTTTAGGATTGTGCGTCATACGTATCTAAAATTCAGTTTGTCAAAGGAGGTAAAAAGCATGAAAAACTGGAAAAAGACAGAAAAAGGAAAAGAAAAGAAAAGTGAGCGAAAGCTAAGATTTCAAAATTGGTTTGGATTCGATTCTGAAGAGGAACAAACAAGACTGACAGGCAGGCAAGAATTGAATAGAAGGCAGGTAATCGTGCGTCGTGTATCACGACTGCTCAGGTAAATAAATATTTGTGTGATTGTACGTATAATTCTATATATATGGCTTGATTGCAAGACACATCAATTTCTCATTTTCATTTAGCTCTTTTTCCAACCAACTCAGGGTTTGGAGCAGTTTAATTATTCCCTTTACGATATATGAATTCAATAATCCAGCTTTCAACTTAATTTAAAAATATAGAAAGGAATATCATTTAGTACTTTTTTGCCCAAGAGGAGAGGAGGACAGACAACTAAGAAATTCATAGTACTGAGTTCAAAAGCTTGCACAATATCTATCAACTTGTATGAGCATCAAGACATAGTCCATCAACTATCCCATCAACGCAGATATGGGGCACGAAATAATACGCTTCGAAGATGAGCAAATACTGAAACCACCGGATGGTATCACGGGGACTAAACCGAAATTTACGCATTCCCCACCTCACCAGATACAGCTTCCTTCCATGATACAAAGTACTTCTGCAGCTCCTGTGGTGGTGCCTAGAGCATCTCCACTTCCCAGACGCGAGTCTCTCGTCTCCCCAGGAGCCTCGTTGCCTCCGCTTGACCCTCAACTATACTTTAAATCACAACATGCTCAGCAACAGCCACAGGTGGTACCGCAGCCACAACACCTTTATCATCAGCAGTCATTGTCATCTCTTTCTCAACAACCGGGGTTTCAACAACAGCAGCATCAGCCTTCATCGGCTGAGTATACACAGTCGTCGAGAAGGAACACTGAACCAAGTGGAGACTCTAAAACGTCTCCTTCCACTTCTTTTGCACAAAATCTGGTGCCGGGCGCAAAGGGACCAGGAATAATTTTACCACCGCTATCAACAATAGCAAACCCTCCAGGGACCTCACCAACTGTCTCTGAGCCAAGATTGAGAAATGATTCCTTCGTTGCAGTCCCAAGTAACCTGCCCATCCAACCACTATCACAAGGACAGCCGTTGCAGCCCGCTCCTCCTCAGCAGCTGATTCAACCTCATCACCATCATCATCATCATCATCATCATCATCACCATCAAGACCAACAACAACAAGAACAAGAACAACAAGAACAACAACAAGAACAACAACAACAACAACAACAACAACAACAACAACAACAACAACAACAACAACAACAACAACAACAACAACAACAACAACAACAACAACAACAACAACAACAACAACAACAACAACAACAACAACAACAACAACAACAACAACAACAACAACAACAACAACAACAACAACAACAACAACAACAACAACAACAACAACA
>JAJLSS010000037.1:0-65460 GCA_030567755.1 Nakazawaea pomicola | reverse complement strand
ATATCCATTTTATACATCTCTGCTGCAAATGAATGGCCCAAATGGCCCTGACTTTCAATACCCTGGATACCCTGACAAACAGCTACCGGTTCCTGTCGTATACCAAACATTCAGACCCCCATATGGCCAACCGTTCTATCTGCAACTTCCTCCTCAAGCTGGTCAGGGCCCACTTCAGCAAGTACTTTATCACCAGCATCCAGCATTTAGCTTTGCTGGTATCGACAACACGAAGAGAATACCACGTCGCAGAACTCGAACTGGTTGTTTGACTTGTCGTAAGAGGAGAATCAAATGTGATGAGAGAAAACCTCATTGCTCGAATTGCGAGAAGTCGAGAAAAGTTTGTCTTGGGTACGAGCAGCCGCCTTTTCAAAACAGGAACAGGAAGTACAAAGATGGACTCAGTCTCGATAACGACGATAACGAGGAAGAGGTGATGCATACAGCAGAGAGGTACGAGGGGACTACCAGTAGCACTACTGGGAGTAAGGAGAGGTTGAGCGTGGCCAACTAGACGAACGACTGTTTCACCTCTCTAGATCTCTAAAGCTTCGTTTTTTTTTCCTTTATTTTATTTCTATTGGGTTTTTTGTATCATCTCTATTCATGTGCTTCTGTATTATTTGGTTTTCGATGGTTTAATATTCTTTTTACATGTATATCTTATTCGGTTTATCTTTTGTACTCCCTGCTTTTCTTTAATTTTCCTAAACGCTTAAAGTACGCTATTCGGTTTCCCTTCGTTTCGACTGTGCTCAGCTTCTATACTTTGTTACTACAATTCACTTTGGATAGTAATCGACTGACAAATTTGGCAATTTTTAAATTTGCTTTCACGCGTTACCCGATCTTGTCAATTTTTGCCTTGATCGAGCAAAGTGCTGGGTTTCTCAAAACACCAAATTACGTCCTGAACTTAGGTATACGCGTTGGTTATACTTTCCACTAAAGTTTTTATGGAGAATATAATGAGCCATGTGATTCTAAGTTTACGGTGTTCTTTTAGCATGAAACGACTTTCCAATGTAATACTCTTATCCATCAAGTTGGTTTACATGGCATGTAGATACCTTTTTATGTACTATCGGTATAAATAAATGAAGATCTTTTTACCGACCGATAATTTTGTGACGCGCCGATCTGAAAGGCTGGTTTTGGCTTTATATCTCTGCAAAAACCAGAATACTGACATCCTCTCTTTTAAGATTCAGTCAGGTCCAATTCGATCGATTAATCAGCCCGAATTTGAAGAGCGAGATGGCACAATAAGAATCTACGGGCAGTAAAAAATGCAGGTCTCCGGCAGATCAAGAGGTAGGAGCGAGAGGTAAAATCTCCGAAAGGAAGTACCAAGATGCACCTAGAATTTGTCAACATCTGGCGTCTCGAAAACAGGGCCCTCATGATTCAATTACATTCAATTACTCTACCACTTAATTCGGATAAACTTGTACTTTTACATTGTAAGTAGGAAAAAGCTGCGACCTGAATTGTTTCATCGATATTTTTTAGTTATTTCCACTTACAGATTTTTTTATTTCTTTCTTTTCATACCACGAAGATTTGATGACATAAGAACAGAGAAGAAAAGGACTAAATAGAGCTTGCAGTGAATTTTCTTCATCTTTTGAAGTTCGGCAACTATGACTGTTCATTCCAGCATGACTCGAGCTTGACAACCTCGTTAATATTAAAGTGAGGAGGATTTTCGACATCGATGCCACTGTGAAAAACTTCAAAATTTAGCGTAGATCTTTTTTTCTGCATATCGAAAAAGGAAATTTGTGACTCGGAATTGGAAGGAAGGGAACCATCACGATAGACTCCTTGGTAAATCGAACTGACCTTCGAGCTGAAGATGGAAAACATCTATACTGCATTATTATATTTCGCTCCATCTTTGTAATTCAACCTTCTTAGGAGCAACACTCGCCGAGTATTGAAGTCGTCCTGATCAACGACGCTGCTGAGGAGAAGCGATTCAGGACTTAATCCCACTGTAACTTCTGCACGTTGTCACATGTTCAGAGTGAAATCAGCGACTGAACAAGCCGAGCCTTTATTAAAAATTCTTTTTCTGCAAATACTCACTTCATACGGACTGGATGTTGCTCTCAAAATGATAATAGTGAATGTACAGGTTCACTAGATATCATTAGTTAAATATCAAACATAATCTTTTGCATCGCTTATATATACAATAGTCTCTCTTACAGTCCGCTCTGCGTCTTCTATTCAAACTCAACTTTTAAGCTCGAACAGACTCTTCGACAAAGTCAGCAAGTGCAAATCGAGCATTTGAGGTTCAGAACACCTCCAGACCTTCCCATTTCTTTTTACACGGAACAGCATTTCATTTTAGATCCTTGGTACAGAATCCATACAATCTACTAAGATTTGCCCTCTTCGGAGGTCCATATTACATGAGATTGTATTTTTTTAATTCTATAGAGTACCTTGCTAGGATTGATGTAACAGTTGCAAGGGGAGATTACATAAGTCATCACGGAATTTAACTATGGTCGTATTTCAACTCAAGAAGCTTTATAATAAGTAACGCTCCGCCAAAATAAGTGGAACACTTACATTCCATCAAGAGTAAGGAGGCGTACACTGATTATCCGGTTAGTTATTGAACGTTTGTCCTCCACAGAGCGTAGTCCTTTTAAATCCCTAATTCTGCTCCATGTACGCACAGGGGGTATTATCTCCAAATGTAAGTCATGCCAGTAATTGCCAATCCTGAAAATACGAGTGGTGGGTTTGGCATTTGATGGATTAGAACTGTTTCAAATTGCATATTGGGTCTTATGCAGAAGGATGCAAGATAGTTTTCGCTCAGTTACCTCTTTTGTTTGGCGCTCTATTCAAACGAGTTCTCTACTTTTTTTCTTTCTCTTGTTACGAGTGGTCTCTTGTCATTTGTCTTGGTCTAGTTTGACTCAACTTTTTTTTGTTTTGTTTTGATTGCAGTCACAGAAGGATAGACGCGTGGGTGAGGAATGATTATGACTGAGCGTGCATTCAAGACGCAATTAAAGTCTGACTGGTGCTTTGGATAGTAGCTTATATAGCAATCAGTTCGAAATCGGATAACTTCTCGATTCGCCTTTGAACCTTAGTATGTGTAAAGGTAAGGGGGCAGAAGCCGTATATCCTATTATACAGCTCAAGCGAACCACATAAACACCGGTCAAAAAATATTGCTCCTCAAGTACATATGTACAAGTCTGACTGTGCGACAATCGTTTGCTTTTTGCTTTATTCGCTAATCATCACTCCCTGTTTTGAACAATCGCAGTTCAAAGGCGGCTAACATTTACCTGCAAGATGTGGTCACTTCAAGATCTAATAACTATAGTGTTGAGGCATGCAGATTGCAAGAGAGAGTACCCTTGTTTGTAAGAAAATACGACATGGTGACAGCGTGGGATCACATGCATGTTTCCGATTTCTGCCTAAACATGTTTTGAAGTAACAGATCTCTATAATCTATGGACAAAAGAAATCAGTCAGATCTTTACTTAGTGTCAGTCAACCGAAAAATGCCACCTACTATCAAAGAAAAGTACCATCAAGTTTTGAAAGAGAGAGAGAGAGAGTTTTCAGTAAGCAATCATTTTTTTTTTCCTTCTTTCAGAAAAGGTAAAAATGTAATTTGGTTCACAAACGCAAATCCTTTGTATTGAGGTATTGTCTTTACTTAAATGAAATTCATGTGCATGCAAAGCCCTTTCAATAAGGTTGTGCATACATATGCGAAGAGCTGAAGCACAAAACTAAAAAGTATAATGTTTGTGTGAAGCCATGTAGAGGTTGTAGAGATCTGAATAACAACATCCAAGGGCTTGACCATCTTTTATCGTAAACCGAAAACCGAAAGCCATTTTGAAAGGCTTTTCCCGCCACTTAGTCATCTACTGTTCTCATATTTCCGTTTAAAAATTCATCAAGGAAGTGAAAATACCAACTTAGATTATGATTTACGAGGACGACTTCAAATTTAAGATCTTACCTTTAATAATACCCTTCTGTGAGCTGCAATTTTCTACACTGATATACCAAGTCTAGCCAAAACCATGCAGCTGTATCTCAGACAACGGGGTCCCAATCAAAGAAGAATAGGACAATCTACCAATGAGCTTTGTGTATATATCAATTCGAAGAGAAATCCAGTATTAAATCAATGAATATTTCTGTAATCAAAAAATCCAACATTCGAGGAGAGCACATCACAACTGCAATGTACTCAATTTACTACGTCTAAACTCATTTACCGGATTATCGACCAACACCCTGGAAAAGTAAAACGAGACACTTCACTGAAGTGCTTCTGGAACTCATGTGTCAGTCTAGTACTAAAAGCGTAACAGTCTGGAACCAATAGAGTTGCCCTTTCTTCAGCTCATGGTTCATCAGCGAGGTTCAATAAAAAAGTAGATCTCGGACTGAACATCGTGGAACCCTTTTCGATCACACAATGATCGTCTCAAGTGCTACTACAGTTTGGCAGATACAACATTCTCAAATAGCTCAAGTTTACCCACCACTTAACACTTAGTGAGAGCTTGGTTGATGTGTGAAACCGACATATAAGAATTCACGTCCGGAGACTCTTATATAAAATGACCCTGCAAAAACTGCAAGAGGCATTTTACCACATTGACTGGGTTCTCTAACTTTGAAGGCTCTCTCGCGATCCTCCGTACATACCACTGGCTTTCATATGCATAATCAGCTCACAATTCTTAAATCAATCTAATGAATGTCAGATAAGCTTGTTATGATAGTAATTGACGCGAGTCAAAACTTAGTGATATATATGGCTTTTCGAAGCTGCAACTAGAATCACTTGCTTCGTCAGATTTAAGGCCACCATGGGAGATGCTTCACTTGTCTCGAAATCTAACTGTATTTCTTCTGTTACAAGATGACTTACGGAGAGTACCTGTTGTCCACATTTTTTTGCTAATTTTTAAACAATGAACCCGGATCTCAAGTCAGAGCCTTGGAAGTGTGAAAAAGTGTCAGGGTGCTGCGGCTTTGCGGGCCGAGGTACCGTTACTCGTGGTCGCAATAGGGGAAGTTTATAAGAAGATCTGGATACGCAGTGGGTGAAGAGAGAAAAAAAAGCTTACGCCACACTATTTGCTAGATCCAGGAGGATTAGAATATAAATTATTGGAAATGAGCCCATTGACAAATGTAGAGTGGAAAGTTTGAGTAAGAGCACTTATCGGGTAGGATGACGGTCAAACAGCAAATCAAAGTTGCAGTGATAGGTGGTGGTGTAACGGGTTTAACATTTGCATTGGCAAGCTTACGTCGGGGACTCGTTGTAGATGTTTTCGAGAGAAATGGCGAGATCACAGAAGTTGGAGCAGGTATATCGTTTGGACCTAATGCCGCGAGAATATTGGAGAGCCTAGGGATTGAAGAGCAATTAGCGGAGCTATCTTCAAGGGTGAGCACTTCTCATTATTGTCAACACGATAATATAGAGCCTGTTTTGAAGTTAGACAGAGGTGGAAAGGCATTGTTGGTGTTGAGAGCTGAGTTCGTCAAACTTTTAGCTTCCCAGATACCACAAGAAAGGATTCACCTCTCAAAGAGTTTTGCAACTATTTCCAACTCACCAGACGGCAAATCGAACATTAAATTCAAGGATGGAAGCTCTTTCACTGCTGAAGTTGTCATTGGAGCAGATGGTATCAAGTCAAGATTGAGAGCTCATTTTTTTGGTGACGAAGTTCCTCAATTTGGGGGACAGATAATGTACAGAGATGTCTTGCCAGTCAAACAGTTGAAAAGAGAAATTGGAATTGACTTGGCCAAAACACATATAATTGTTGGCCCGAATGATAGACATGTTGTTCTATTCCCAATGAAACAAAACTCCTTAGTTGCAGCAGCAGCAATAGTCCCTGCCACTGAAGCCCAAAACGCAGGAGAGTCATGGTTGAAAAAAGGTAGTATTCCTGAGCTTTTATCATTGATAGATGATTTTCATCCTGATGTGTTGGCAATTTTCGACTCTCTATCGAAGATCAACATCTATGGACTTTACGAGAGAAGAAAGTTGGACACTTGGGTAAAAGGCAATATAGCTTTGGCTGGGGATGCCGCGCATGCTATGCTACCACACCAAGGGCAAGGCGGAAGTCAAGGAGTGGAAGACGCATATGCTTTGGCACTTAGTTTGACGACAGGAATACGTACAGACCCAGATTTTGTGAATAATATTAATGGATGGTTGAAGGTTTATGAGAAGTCTAGAAAAAATCATGCGGATGAAGTCGCTTTGACCTCTAGAAGAATGGGATACGTTTTTAATCACTTGCAGTTAAGTGAAAAAGGTCTCGATATTATCAAGAGCAATTTCAGATGGATCCACACCAGCGATCCAGCAATAGAAGTTGAGAAGGCGGTTTTCGAATTTTTTGGCCCAGAAGTGGCTTTTAGCTCCTAATTTAGTAGCCTCTACATAGTACACGATCTGACTTTTCTCCATTGAGACCAGCAGCTATAAAAGTGGGTTTGAAGTAGATCTCTTTTGTCGGCTGCAGCTCCTCGAGGCTTTATAGTTGCATACAATTATCTGTTCACTTCAAGAATGAATATTATTCTGTATCAAGTTTGAAGACTGTATATACTAACCATTCTTGGAGCTCCCATGCACCAAAATCTCTTCCTTATCTGAGAAAGAGTTAGTTTCTTCATCATCCGAGACATTGTCGAACGCGGCTTCCTCCTGTACACCCCATGCCAAAGGAGCAAAAAAAGGAACACCAAAGAAATAAAGACCAAAACAAATAGCACATTGAGCAACATTCGAAACACCTTTGGCGGATATGACGAAGGCCATGGCCGATCCCAAAGAACCAATACCGTTAACAACACCGGATAAAATTGATAACTCATTGACGTTGTCTGATAGAGTTCCGACAATCCAGTATATGTAGGTGTTGTAAACTGCGTCGGTCAAACCCCAGAGACAGAAGATAAAACACCCAAGGCCATATCTCCTATCCGACCAATCATATAGCTGCAAGCTAGATTCCCAGCTTTTTTCAACTGCTAGGGCCAAGATCCAACAAGTAGCACTCAAAACGTTGAAAGAAATAAATGCTATTCTAGATTTCTGCCGTCTCGAGCATATTTTAGAGTCAAGAAATATTCCTGCGAGCCATGCTCCCGTCATTCCAAAGGTGTAAAATAGAAAAGAGTTCAAAGCTCTTCCTCTTACACTAAAATGAGCAGCGTTGAATCCCCATTGATATGAAAGGTACCATTGATTGTACAACAAGATTGGAAGAAAACATAATATTTTCCAGTCTTTCAAAAGTCTTTCTAGCACAGCAAACTCCTTCCAGATCGAGGGTTGCTTTTTGATAATTACCTTTGCTTTATCAGATCTCTTAACTTGTCTTGGGGTAGGCAACAAAAACGCAAATGGAATTCCAACGAGCATCACAAAAGTCAACACCAAATAAGTCAGCCTTGTGACTGACTTCAGTAAACCTTTCTTATGATTCATACCTAAGGCAATAGCACCTCCAAGACTTGCCCCAAGGTGTTGCAAGGAAAATTTGATGGACATAGCCTTTCCTTTATTTCTGGTTTCTGCGTAACCTAACAATATAGCACCAGATGCGATCCAAAGAAAAGAGGCAGAGACCCCCAAAATAAAAGCGGCAAAAGGCATGAACCACTTGTTCGATGGGTGATAGTTGGTGACGTAGAGAGCAGCAGCGTAAGGGGAATAAAATGATGCACCAATTATTAATGCTAACTTGACACCAATACGATTTAAAATACTACCGGTTAAAAATCCTCCAATAGCAATAGTTCCAAACGTGACAGCATTAGCTATATTGCTTGTAGACGCATCAGCGCCTCCTCCAGCTCCCAACCCATTCAAAGCCCCAAAAATGCCTGGACATGCAAAAGCTGTAACTCCGACAAAAAATGCAGCAGTAAGTGGCTTTCGAAAAAACTCTGGTAAGCTTTTGAATTCTACCAAATTCTCAATGTTTTCATCCACAGCGACTTGTTCTGATTCATTTTTCTTGATATCAAGACCTGAGCTTGACATTTTTGCTGATTGACAACTGCTTGCAGACATGATGACGACTAAGCGATTAAAGGCTACTTTATATACTCAACCGTGAATGGTGATCAATTTCACCACAACCGTGAAAACTTTATCCTTCATTTCCTCTATCGGTTGAAGTCTACCTCGGGGAAACGTTTCGCAGTTACATTCTTACTTATAGTTCGGGGATTCTCAACAAACAAACCCGTTGTGGCATGCGATAACAGATCTCAAACTGTGTAATAGGTAAGCCCGTATCGTGAGAATAAAAGTGTGGATGAAAAAAAATAAAAATAAAAAAAATGTTATCGGGGTTTCCAATTAACAAGATACGGCGATGGAAATAAATCTAAAATATCTTCAGATTCACGTCCACTACTGTTATGTCGTCTGAAATCATGATATGATGTCCAGATCTTCTCGATTGAGAGCTTCTAATGCTTGCGAGTTCTGCCGTCAAAGAAAAACTCGATGTGATGAGGGACACCCATCTTGTAATCTATGTGCACAACGAGGCATAAAATGCACTTACAAAACAGTGACACCATCCAAGTTGGAAACTACCATACTTGATTTATACAGAAAGCTTGACACAATTGAAAGTAAATTGGAGAAGCTGTTACTGTCGAACAAGAGCAATCACAATAATGAAAGTCATTTTGATGAGAAAAAACAAGCTGAAGAGACCACCAAAATCCACACCGAAGACGATTTTGATTTATCATTTTTTGATGACGAAGTCTTCAACGATTCTGACAACAAACTTCCTTTTGTTATTCCGAACTTCGACATTGATTTCTTGGTCCCGCAAGACACTGTATTTTCAAGCCCATCAGAAGAAGACTTTATCATTAACGAAGACAGGTTTTCTATAAAGGGGAGACCAGAAATCCAAGCTAGGAAATCGAGCCATCATTTCTCTCAACAGATGGTCAATAAGTATTTGGAGTCTTATTTAAACCATATTTATCCAGTCTATCCAATTGCTTGTGAACTACAGATACTGGAAATGAGGCAAACAATATCAGCGACAGGGTTACAAGCTAACCTGGCCAGTTGCACGACGCTCATTTTGTTGGCTTTAGGTTGTCTTTCAGAGTCAGGGGAGGAAACAAATGTTCACCAAATTACCTACTGGAACAGCAGGGACTATCAGGATGAAAAATCTCATTTGAAAGTAGCACCTCCGCCTGGTTGGGATTACTTTTGGTTAGCACTATCGATGAGAGAGAGAGTAATGCTAAATGAAAAAAAGACTTTGCTGTTTATAGCAATCAAATTGTTGAGTTCCATTTATTTTTTGAAAGTTGGTGAGTTGAACTCACATTTAGACGAGTTAACTCAATGCTCCAAACTCATTTACAAAGAATGTATAATTCAGCAAAGAGCGGGAAAGATCAAATGTGATTCACAAGAGCCCTTGATAAGATTTTATTGGGTATGCATTCACCTCGAAAGACAAATTTCGAAAATCGCAGGAACACCAGAGTCTTCGTTGCACAAACTACAGAATACCATTCAGCTTCCGCCTGGCTGTAAATCTTCACTACCAAGAGACTCTAATGGATTCTACACTTTCTGTTTCATGACAAACATATTGATATCGAACATAAACGACAAAACTTTTGCGATACTCCAAAAGTCGAAAACTGAAACCTTCACCACTGAAAACATTCTATATTTCATTTCCAAATTCGAAAGTGAGATCCACAGCTGGAGATGTAGTCTTAGCCAGGAGTTTCAATGGGAAGATGAAATTTATACCGACTCATCTGAAGGTTTGGAGCTTCGATTTATAAGGTTGAATTATCATCTCTGCTATGCCTCGGTGTATTACATTTTGATTAGTCACTTGGAAAGAAATATTACAAAAATAACAGTTCCGATTTCTGACTTACTACACAAATGCGTCACTTCGGTGTTGAATGCTACGAAAATGTTTGCAGAATCTGACATTTGTGACCTTACACCCATTATATGTTATGAAATTTTGTTAGGTACAAAAATTATGGTCAAAGCTCAAAATTTGTTGGACAATAATTGGGTACCAGCTCCAGAATTTTCTGCAGTGATCAAGCTGTCGCTCCTGAAAATAGAAAGGTTCTCTCTTCATTCTTTTTTTATTTTCAGTGAGCTGGAGAACTTGAAAGAACTTTTACTTGATTCCATCTAGAGCTAAAAAAATCTTTGAAGTATAGCTGTGGCTTTTAATTTATTATGATTTTTTTAAAAGTTCTATGCAATTGTAATACCTCGGACACCCGACATCCCCTAATTTCTCATCCACCTAAATCGATATATAAGTATAGACATCTTTTTAAACCACTAAACGGAAAGATGTGGATAGAAAGACGCGGTTGCGGAAATGACGACTAATGAACAAGAAAAACCTTTGAAAATAGCTATTATTGGCGCCGGATTGGTAGGTGCCTTTACTGCAATCTTACTTTCAAAACTCGACAATGTCGAGTTGACAGTTTTCGAAAAATCTGTTCATCCAAGAGAAGCTGGAGCTTGGATTTCAATGCCTCACAGCTCTTTGGAAATTTTACAAAAGGTGATCGATCCAAAGCATTTGAACTCGATGTTGTACAGGGGTCCTTACGTTACGAGACATTGGAAAACAGGTGAGATTTTGCATGAGCAACCTTCTCACAACAATGACCCAAATTTGATGGGAGCAAGAACTCATAGAGTACCACTCCACAAACTATTATTGAGTTACATTGACTCTGGTATAATCAAGTATGATCATGCAGTGAGTGCCATCCATTTAAGTGAGGAGAAGTGTGTTATACATTTTCTGAATAGGCCCGCATATGAACTGGATTTAGTTGTTGCAGCAGACGGAATATATTCCAAGATCAGGCATCAGTTTTACGAAGACGCAAAGGTGGAATACAAGGGTGCTGTTGCGTATCGAACAGTATTCTCCGAAGAGCTCATTGCGGATATACAGGGGTTGCATGATGATTCATCAGTATGGGTGAGGTCCACAGGAGATGTAATCTTCTTCTCGAGATTGGGTTTAAAACAGTACGGTGTTGTTGCTATCAATCGCGAGCCCAAAGAAGTAGCTGACAAGTTGAGTTGGGATGGCAAGTTAGACGACTCTCACAAGTCAAGAATTGTAGCCCATTTTAAAGACTGGGACCCAATTATCAAGAAGGTGTTGGATCGCATCCCGGAATTGAATGCATTTCCACTAGGTACTGCGCCTTGGTTGAGAAATTTAACAGTGCAAGATAAGGTCGCGTTTGTAGGAGATGCTGCTCACCCTACAGCAGGTGCATACGGGGCTGGAGCATCATTTGGCTACGCAGATGCCTGGGCACTATACAGAGCTCTACAAGAAACTTCTTTTAACTATTGGTCCAAATCCCCATTGAAAGAGGATTCCTACAATCTAAAACTTGCATTGTTTCTCTTCAACGAGACACGAGTTCCATTCTTAAAGAGGGTAGAGAAGCAAATGAGCATAGATAGAGATGTTTCGCTTAAGTCATTGTTATCGGAGAAGAATGATCTCTTTTGGAAATTGAAGCTCTCAATCACGAAAGCAGGTAGTGATTGGATGAAGTACCATAACGTCGAGGTTGAATTTCAGACGAAGAGGAATGAATATTTGCCTGAATTACTCGAGACTTTTGAACAGCACCTTAAAAGTATAGAAAACTGAAAACAAATATTATTCTCACATACGAGAGGCTATATGTTAGTCTTTTCGAAGTGAAAGTCATCCGAATCTAGTAGTCATTATCTCTTAGATCAAACTGTCTCTGCATATGAAAAAGAGAAGGTGCAAAGGTCGTTATAAGCAACCCCCATTTTGTGATAAGGCTCATCCTATGGTTTTTTCATATCTTTTTCATTTGAGATCCCAAAAAAAAAACTAAGCTCCAGAGACAACACACTATTTAAAAGTTGGTAAAAGTGCAAGCATGAAGTACCATTCCTTGAGTTCCATTGCTCTATCAATTGCCGTTGCAAATGCGAAATTGCGGGGTGTGTCACCAGAAGGTAAGTTTGTACCGAGTAATCATGTTAGGAGACAGAGTTAATTAACTGACGATCTTAGACGAATCAAAATATGTCCCTACAACAGACGACAAGTGGGCTTGCTTGAATCATCCAGAAATAATATTAGACTTCTCACAAGTCAATGATAACTATTGTGATTGTCCCGATGGTAGTGATGAGCCAGGGACATCACTGTGTCCGAATGGCAGATTTTATTGTGCAAACGATGGTCATATTCTGAGCTTTATTCCATCATTTCAGGTTGATGATGGTGTTTGCGACTATCAAAATTGTTGTGATGGGAGTGATGAGCAAGGAACAGTCTCTTGTCCTAACAGATGTGTTGAGATTCACAATAACTTGGTGGCTGAGCAATTTGAGAATTCTAAGATTGTGAAAAAAGGTTTGGACAAGAAACTGAAGTTGGAGCTGTTGGTCAAAGAAGAGAAAGACAAAATTTCTACGTCAATTCATGGTTTAAATAAGAAATTAGCCGGATTGAAGAAACAACTACTGGATCTGGAAAAAAATTACGATCCCACCCAGGAGGAAGAAGAGGAGTCAATATTGAACAAGATATCACCACATTTGACAAAGATTACAGATAAACTTTCAACCCAAAACGCAAAGATCCTTGAGTTGGGTGAGACCATAACGAAATTGGAATCGATATTAGACAGGGTGAGCAAAGAGTACAATCCAAATTTCAACGATCTTGCTGTCAAGGAAGGTATCAAAAATTTCCAAGATTACATTGTTAACAAAGAAACGAGCATTGATAAAGCAGATGAAGATTCCGTGATCGACTCCTTGATTGAAACGATCTCGACTTACGATTTCCCTCTGGTGGCCAGAGATACAGCCTCCATACCAATTGGACTTTTCGAAGCAACAAAGCAATCTTTGCAGGCCAAATTCCACGAGTTCATAGGCATTGATGCACCAACCACACCGGAAATATCATATAATAAAGGATCATCCCAGAGGATGTCAGATCTTCAATCAGAAATAGCTGATGCCTCTGAAGAACTCACCTCGCAGATCAGTGAGCTCAACTCCGCGAACTATGGACCAAATGATATCCTTAGGTCGTACAAAGATAAATGCCTCACCAAAAAATACGGTGACTACGAGTACAAGTACTGTTTCACGAACACCATCCATCAGCAAGGAAATGGTAACAACGTATTGATCGGTAAGTATTCTCGCTTTGAGTCAGAGGATCCGATGAAGTTAATCTACGAAAATGGTGCCAAATGTTGGAACGGACCAGTAAGACAGGGCATAATCAGCATTGAATGTGGTGAGGAGGACGAATTGTACAGTGTTACAGAGCCGGAAGTGTGCCAGTATTATTTCAAAGTGAGGAGTCCGGTGGCATGTGTTGGAGAAATTGAGAACAATTCCAGAGACGAATTGTAATTACGTACGATGATACTTTTATGACAATCTTTTGATTTGTTTATAAATGAAAATTAATAACATAAATTAAAGAAATGTAATAGTGCCAGAGTTAAACCGAATTAGATAGATAAAATAGAAATCCCCCATTCCCCCAAAAATAAAACCTTTGAACGTTTCCTCATGCTCAATTGAAAATGACCTTATTACCAATAACGTTCGCCTGCAAGATGCGTTTCCGTTTCCGTCCCGACAACTCTACAACATCGTCTCCATCACTGGTGAAACTTTCGAAAAAGCTCAACTTCTCCAAAAACTGTCCGCTGCCCATTGTCTTCTTTTTATAGTACTTCGTCAAGAAATTTCTCAAAATCTCTTCGATCTGGTAGTTCTCCAATAACTTAATTTTCTTTGCAATCCTATTCGTCAACACCGGTTTCATGATCATAAATTCTTGGTCCAACTCATCAATGGTGGCATAGTCTCTTGGTTTGAGAATACCACGTTTGATTAGGTCACTCTTTGAAGGACGTTTGGAAAGCAGCTTGGTTAACGATTTTTTCTTTTGCATGAATGCGAGAATTTCGAACATCTCTAGCCTGTTCCAAATATACGGCTGGATCAAGATATGTATGAACCTATGCTTTAAAATCCTTCTTTGATACAATTCACTAACAGTGGGTCTGTTCACGAGAAAAAAATTGAGATTCACCTTGGTCCGATAGATTCTCATCGACGATAGGTATCTGTTATATAAATGAACCAAATTATACATGAGCCTGTTCAGCTGTGAAAGGCCTTGGAACTCGGTGTAGTCCAAGTAACTGGTGACGAGCAATATCAATTCTATCGGGAGTGATAGTAAGCTGAATTGGGTGATTAGTATTGGTTTATTGTACGTGATATGAGTAAGATGGTCAATCATTTTGTATCAGTCAAATGACATCACTGGATGCTGAAAAATAATTTTTGTGTCTATTTGAAATGCAAGATATGCAGGGCCCGTGGAAGTTTGATTGAGAGATTGATGTGTAGAGTATTTTTGATTTTGAAAGAAAACTGTGGTTTATATGCTGGGTAGGCGTTTTTTGATGTTTATCTTTTTTATTCTTAAATGTAGTTTTTTCTTTATCAGGCGAACCAAGACCTAAGGCGAAAATAAATGTATGGGGGAATTTAACTTAAAAAGAGGCAGTTAGTTAGGGCAAATTAACAGCACACAAAATACAAGTAGATGAGAGTCACACGTGTGACATCTTCTGCATATGATGAAGTAATTCTACTGTATTCGTGTCTCATATATAAGTCCCATTATGTTTTCTATCCAATTCAACCATTAAAGGAGTATATGCACTTAATTTAAGTATGAAATGAGCTCATCTCGTTTTTTTTATGTCTGCTTACATGATAAAAAAACATTTAAAAAAAAAAATTGTAAAAACTTGATAGAGAGAAAAGTGTATGATTTGGGCGTTTAACGTGACAACAACAATGACCACAAAAAGAAGACCATCGAACGATGGTTCAAGTTCAACCACTAAGACTAGCAAGACTCATGAAAACCCATACCAAGGACCAAGAGTAACATCACTGACACAGACGCTTGATAAGGTGTCAGTTTCCTCAATAACAAAGAAGCAATTTCAACAGGAGTATGTTCTCAAACATAAACCATGTATAATAACGGGCACCATACCATCATTAGATTTAGCGTTGCTCGATATTGATAACATAGTAGACACATTGGATTACGAGAATGAAGTCCAGATAGAGAGAAAAGTCGACGGAGGATTTGGATCTGGAGAGAAGAAGTTGAAAATGAAGTTTGAAGAGTTTATAGAAAGAGTGAGAAATGGGGATAGTGAATTGTACTTAACCACTCAGTATGAAGAGACAAAGAAGGAGGAGGATAAAGAGGATGAATTGGACAGTGATGATGATGGTGAAGAAGACGAAGAGAATGAAAAAGGGTTCCTTAGAGGAGATGAATATTCCGACACCGACTCTATTGATATGAACAACCTACAAGATGATTTTGTCAACTCAGACGAAGAGGAGAATGATGTACATCAATTGGGCGATGAAGACGAAGATTTTGAAAATGAAGACGATCCAACCACAATATTACAACCGCCGCTTACACATTCATCCGACATTATCCCCATCAAGCCATCATTGATTGATAATCTTCGACCACAGCAGATCAACCTTTGGATCGGTTCCACTAATGGCGCAAGGACAAAAAGTGGTAGAGAACTTGATGCTTCCAAACCTCATTATGGCGTTGGAAGAAGTTTGCCTAACATCAAAGGCACTTCATCCGGACTCCACCATGACCATTCAGATAATTTATACATTCCCATCAAAGGAAAGAAGAGGTTCACGTTATATTCACCGTACGATGCAGAATCATTGTATACCGTTGGTGATATTTACAAACTTTATGAAAATGGTGTGATAGACTATGAGGTGAATGAGAAGGCACCGAATTGGAAACATGTAGGTAAGGATGGGTTGATCATCGAGACTGAATTGACTGGTGTCAATGAGGATTCAAAAGACGAAGTGAAAAGAGATCCACCATCATTTTCGAAGATCCCACCATATTATATTCATCTCGATGATTTAGATGATGTTGAAATGAGATCAAAATTGGAAGCAGATTTTCAAAATAAATTCCCCAAGCTGGCAAGGTTGAAAAATATACAAGTAGAGATACAAAGAGGCGAGATGTTGTATCTACCGTGTGGTTGGTTTCATGAGGTGACGTCCTATGGAATAGAGGAGGAAGGTGAAGATCAGGTTCATATACTGTTAAACTATTGGTTCGCACCACCTACCGATAATGTATAGTAAAGGCTCTCTTTGAAATACCCCTTGTATATATGAACAAGATCCGTAATCGGGCTTCGGTTTCCTTTTAAAACATCAACTTATTTGCCTTATCTCTTATGACTCTATCTAGGTGCTTCCCACTTGTCAATCGGATGCCGCTTTGCCAAAAACATTCAACTTTTGTGACTGTTTTTTTCTTCCTCCTACACTACCAATCGATGCGGTTTCACGGAGTCCAAAATTTCGTCGTGTAAAACTCTATCAAGATTCTTGGCGGGTAACTGATTCGCGCACTGAAAAGCGAGGAATCATTACAATAAAATGATATGCGAGATGGCTGAAGCGATACCGGTTTGAATAAAACGGAGTCAGATTGTAGCAATAGATGGACCAACCAGCTCTTATTTCTGGTTCTATTAGAAGTAATTATGTATATATATATATATATATATACAGTCAAATGGGAGCTCATATAGCTTATCCCATAGTAGATCCATATCTGGCACTTGCTTTTAATGAAGGTATGTGGTATCTGCTAGTTTTCACTGTCTTCGCAGAAACCATACATATCCGACACTATGTTACATTCCTAGAGTGTAATTTTTTTTTTCTTGCCGATGAGCTTTTTATTTTTCAAGCCGGACCGGCTTTTCCAAGGAACATACGTACATATTATACGCACCAATATACACACTTCCGGGGGGCAAAAAGTACGTACATAAACATAAGATATGACATAGTTGTCAGTAATTTAATCTTAAGTTCTAGATAATGCCATTCATAATTTGATAACCTCAGCAACTTTTATCTATTATCTTTATCTATGGATAGAGTCGTGTATCTCAATCTCAATAACCCTGTTGCAACAACCACCCACAAACAACCCACAAAAAGTTTTAAAAATTTTCATTTTCATTTTTTTGTGCGCTCTCAAAAACACAAACAAGACAGACATACAAAGGAAAAACAGACAGGCAATTTATCACATCAAATCAGATTAGTGATAAACAACTATACCCATTCAAGAGATCTTCTTATTTTTTTTTCCACTTTCTATCCGCTACTGAAATAGAACTCGTTCGAAGTATCAAAGAAGATTTGTTAACAAATATGTGAGTGTCATTTACCCTTTTCCATCCTTTACGATAAGATCAATATATTAATACCATGTTTACCGCTTAGATCTCTTCTTGAAGCACCACGAGACAAAGAAAGGGAAAACTAATTGGAATCTTCTATTCAAAACCCAAAGAACAATCACTTCCGTTTTGTTCTTTTATAACTCAAACTCAACTTCGAAGGTATTTATTAAATTAAATATCAACAAGTCTTTATCGTCGTTTTATTAAGAAGATAGATAAATCTACAATTATATTATTGGATATATTATCACACCAGTGTCATATATATCTTTTAGTATAATCAAGCAAATCATTCATTGTGAAGAGATAAAAATAGATATTGTTCAAGTGAAATTATTCATAAATTCATATTTGTGTTGTCCTTGTTGAAAGCTACCATTACAATAAGGTTAAAAACAGGTTTTTAGTCGAGAAGATAAAAACCTAAGCACACAAAACAGCATTTATATTATCATATCTATCTTTCACACAGTCAAAGATTCATTATCAACTTAATAATCACACACTACTGCAATCACATCTTTATATGACTCTAACGGTTTCCATCTAAAAATCACACATCACAAACAAATCATTACAATAATCATATTGTTTTATTAAATATTAAAAATATTAATTATTATCAAAAAATCCAGTTTTAATCATGTCTGACGATTCAGTTTCAACACCAGATATTAAACTGTTAAATTTTACTGATAATTCTCCAATCGTTTCCCCAAACTCAGGTTTCGAAAGAAGTGTTTCGCCATCTGCAAGCACATCTTCCTATGAATCAGTTGCATCAACAGCAGCCACTTCAATCACCGGAGATGAGTTGAATGAAAAAATGGGAATCACCCAATCACAACTGGCTGATTTCTCCGAAGGTGTCACACCTGAGTCTTTGTCTAATGTCAAGGAGAAGAAGAAGAAAGATCCATCTGCCAAGAAGAATCCGAACAAAGTCTCTTCAAGAATCAGTTCAAACACTGGTATTTCATCAGCTGTTCCTACCACAGGTGAGCGTCCAAGACCAGAACAACATGCTTCGTTAGAGGACAATGTTTTTTTCACCATTTTTCAAATCTTGCATGACCATGATCCAGAAACTAAAGGTATGACTGTCAAACAAATCTGCGACGTCTTAGCTGAGCAACATCCAGAAATGGCCAAGTTATCAACAAAGACTTCAAACCTTGTCAGTGCTAAGTTGAACGCTTACGTCAAGAGAGTCGAAAAGGGTGAACGTGACATTATTTATGCCTTGTCGAGAGATTGGGCTGATCTGTCACCAAAGAGAATGGTTTATGTCTACAGAGGTTTGTTAACTCCAGACTATTACATCACTGCCAAGTCTTTGTGGGAGAAATTAGAGCAAGAAGGTACTTTGTTTCCAGATAGATCCAAGGACGAAGAGAAGAAGATGAAAAAGGAAGGAAAAAAACTGTTGGCTGCTGCCGCTGCTGCTGCACTGGCACAGGGTGAAACTCCTCCATCAACTTCCTCTTCATCTCCAACACCGATGGATGTCGATCATGGTGAAAATAATAATGACGCTTCCGGCAATGGAGTAAAACAAAGACGTGCCACCATGTTTGATCTTGGAATCAACAGACCAGCTCTTACATCATCTTTCACAGATAGTCCATTAGACCTTCGCATCCCAACTTTGTCCATCCCATACCAAGCAGCACCTGTTACTGCGGCTTTGGGATCATCGACACAAGTTGAATCACAACCGCAACCTCAACCTAAATCAAAAATGTTACTCAAGACAAGAGATGAATTTGAATTGGACGATGAGTTTGATACTTTTTACGAAAATGATGATTTCGATTCTCCAGAATTTAACAAGGTCACTTTCCGTGATGCTTCCAAACGTTCCAAGTCTATGTCATTCATCCCAAACAAAAAGGGGAAATACATCACCGCTCTGGCTCTGGCTCCAAGAGTTCCTCGTACACCAACTATTTCACCACAACTGGCTGCATTACACGCAGCTGCTTTCAAAGATTTGTCACCAACTGCCATTGCCATCTCTTATGCTGGCTCTTCGCCTCTGGAAGACGATGAAGTGAGCTCCGATTTTAAGACTTTGTCCGTCAGTACACCTGAAAAATTAGCGGGCAAGAGAGCCTCATTCAGTGCCGATGTCAGTGTCAGTGCTAGATGGTTGAAAACTGTCAGAGAAGGGTTCTTGACTCAGGAGATTGGAATTCCAGAAGAAGTCTCTTTGAGTGAATTAGACTCAATGTTCACTTGATTGTGAATGTTTTGTTTACTAGCCAAATTCTCCTACAGTAAAATCATCATCTCCAATATTACCAACATTATCATCATATCATTATTCTTATTACCATCATCGTCATAATCATCATCGTCATCTTATCATTATTAATGCATGGCATTCAAACAGGTTCCTATATTGCTGGGTGAATAGGAATCGCCATTGTATTTTCTTAAAAAAAAAAAAAAGTTCTCTTTTACTTTCCTTCAATTACTTTTCTGTTATAATTATTATCTTTTACTTGCCTTGGGTCTGATTTTCCATATTTTTTTTATATTTAGTCTTTTACTGATATATCGTTAATCTTGTTTATTTGTTGGTGGGGGTATGTTTTGACCTTTTTTATTATTAACTATTATCTTTCTTTTTTATCTTTTGTGTTCCCTTTATTTGTTGTTACTACCTAATGACTCTTTTCTATTTAGCGTGTATTCATTCAATCAATCTGCTAAAAGTGATGTTGGCCAATTGGTGTCATCATCACCATCACTGTTACTTTATGCTCTTTTAACAATTACGCTGTCCGACTCATTATAGAATCCATTAAATCTTCACAATGAAGGTATATTGATTTTCAATTCTGGAATATGGTTAGCTTGAGACGAATAAAGAGATAATCTCCTGAAAGTCTGAGAGGCTACTATATCGGTTTCTTACTTCTGTATATATTAGGGTTGTCTATTGTTTGCGATCTGGTTTTGTGTAACAGCTCGAGTCAATTTTTAGAGAAGATAAGAGATGACACAAAAACAAAAAAAAAACAAAATATAAGAAGATCCCCAAATGATTTTGAATTCTAGAAATGTTTTAACCACTTCTTCTGTATACCAAAAAAAACCCGGATCCAGGATCCAATCTCTGCCAACCGTTGTTAGGTGGCACTTCAATGTGACAGAGAACGGTGAGATTCAGCTTTAGAGGTTTGAGATTTTGTTCAGGAGGTTTGACTTTGGTATCATTAAGTTGAAGATAAGTTCACCTTTAAGCTTAAATGTTGCTTAATCAAAGGTGAACCAAAAGGACTCGAGTCAGGGATCCAATCTTTACCGACCGTTGTTAGGTGGCACTTCAATATGGTAGAGAGCGGTGAGATTCAGCTGTAGAGGTTTGAGATTTTGTTCACGAAATTTGATTCTGGTATCGTTAAGTTGAGGCGGAGTTAATATAGTACTAATTTATAGAATCATCAACCTAGTTACATATCTTGAGAGATCAAAGAGTGGATGTCATTTGGAAAAGGGAAAACAACTAGCGATTCATACCGCCGTTGCCCTGATTCACAAGTTCGATGGAGCTTGTAACATCGAAAACGTCAATGATTTCGATGCCGCCTATTCGTGGAAGACTATCATGAAGAATTTGAGACAATTACTTGAATGACCAAAGGCGCCTTACATAATGCAACACCATATACCTCCCATCAATACCTCAAAGAAAAGTCCAACTGTTTCAAATCGATTGAGGTTATTCTTCGAGCACAGGTTGAAGATGGAACTTGACAAGGAAGGGCCCACCGCGCATAGCATACAGCATTGAAGACAGGTCATTGGCTCACCGCTGTTTTGCACTGAAGGCAAGCACTGAAGATGGCCCGTTTCATGAGAGCTATACATTGATTTATTTACTAGGCAACGGCATCCAATTGATTTCACACAATTTCACGGGCACAAATAACAAATCATGATACTCAGAGGTGTTTTTATTTGTCGAAAGGTACAAGACGAGTGGTTTTTATCTATACTTGATTGTAGAAGCTGATACATGGGATTTAACGATATATCTGTTTTGTTACATGTTGAGCTGCATGAAGTTCGCTGGGTGAATATTTCTTGGCGTGAAAATCACTATTAGAAATGTGTGTACTGTATAGCCTCATCGACCGTAGTTCTGTGCCCCATGTTCAATGGCAATGGCCAAGGGAACCCCATTTGGCTTGAAAGTGGGCCACAGGGTCTAACTATTACAAACTATTGGCTGAAGCGAGAACGTCCACACCTACCATAAGAGCAACATGCGCCACCAGTGCTACCGCTCGAAATTTTACAAACACTCAAGGTTACGTTTTGACCTTCCATGGGATCCATGAAACGAAAATTACCTTAGAGGTTGTTGACTTTGAGTTCAATCTACAAAAAATTTTCAACATCTGAGTGTAATCGGATTATTGATAACTATACAATTACAAATTCATCTATTTTGGCTGGTTCATTTTGGCTAATAACAGCAGCAACTCCGGAGTCAAACCAGGTTGTCCCTGTTGTTGTTGGTGGTTGTGTGGTGGAGGCTGTTGCTGGAGTGGAGCACCCATTTGATTTGGCTGATTCATCATTTGTGTTAAACTTTGCATGATGGAATTGACGTTCCCTGGTGGTGATTGCTGCTGTTGTAAAGGTTGGCCAGGCATTGGAAATGAAGAAGGTGGTGACTGAGTCTGTTGTGCAGGACGACCACCAAACAAATTCTGCAAAGGATTGTTGGCATTTGAGTTGTAATTGTTGTGGGACTCGTAAGCTTGAGATCTTACAACGTTTTCAATTGGCTCTCCTGGTCTGTTTGATCTTGGGCCATTTCTGGCACTGTTTGTCGGCATCTTTCTCGATATTGCCTTTGAACTTACACCGGCACCAATTTCAATATCAGGCTCATCAATGACGACTCCCGGAACCAATGGTTGTCCACCAGTTCCACCCCATTCAGCAGCAACGATCCAACGTTTGTCCAGTTCTGTTAATCTTGAAATTGGAATCATACTGACACCGTGCTGATAATCACAACAGTCCCTTGGACCGAAACCAACACCCCACCTGGTTCTCAATGGACTATTGCTTGTTTGATTGAAAGAACTGATGACTTGCTCTGCTTCTGCTCTTGAGTAAACCTTAACAAAAGCATGCTTTCTCTCACTGTTCAAAATAACACTTTGAACCTCTGCATAAGGTCTCAAAACTGAAGCTAATTCTGTTTGATCCATGTATTGAGGAACACCCCCGATAAACAAAGTACGACTAGCAACCTTGATCGTTTCGGCAGGCAAGTTGTTGTCATAAGAAACGTGTCTTTCTCTGTAATGTGGGGTACCAGGGATGTTCCTTTCACGTTGTACTTCAGGTGTATGAGAAGCAGGTCTTTCTCTGTAACCATGTTGTTGTTGTTGTTGCTGATGATGATGTCTTCCCACTGGGGATCTTGATCTTTCTCTTCTAGAGTAGTCCGGGCCTCCGCCATTGGAACGGCTACTTACACTTGGCTCAGCATTGTCAGTTTGGCCCATTTGCTTCAACATGTTGAAAATCGCATTAGGATCATTCATGTTAGGCTGAGATCCAGTCTGCTCCTGGTTAGTGGTGATACCTTGCTGCTTGTTCAATGAAGCCAAAGTTTGCAAAAGTGCCATCGGATCATCTTGGACATTTTTGGGAATCTCAGCAGTATTCTTGACGGTAATTGATGGTGGTGGAGTTCCTGGTGGAGTTCCTGGTGGAGTTGACGACTTGAAATATTTAGATTTGATGGACTTTATGGTTTGATTGTCAAATGTTTGACTACGTTCCCATATATCTACAAGCTTACCAATTTTCTCCTTCTGTTTGTCGTCATCTTTGATTGAAGTTAAGGAATCATCAATCAAACTTTCAATATAAGTGGAGATCTTATAAGCAGCAGCTGCAGATGTACCATCCGGAGCATTTTCGTCTATTTCTAAACCTCTCTTTTTGGCGTCATCGACATAAGCTCTAGTGATAGAATCAATCACGTAAAGAATTCCTAATTTGTGGGTCGATGGTATAGTCTTACATTGCAAATATAACGTTGATACAATACCCGATTCATCGGATACGTTCTCTAATGCTAATTGAGTACATTTTTTGATTCTTGAACCTGAGACACCAGGAGCTTTTAAACCTGGCAACTCTTTTAAAATTGATTCGATTGACATCTTACTAGTAAGGAGGAATTATATTGTATTTAGCAAGCTTTTCTTCTTATTGGATAATTTGCCTTCTTGGAATGCTCGACTAGAAATGGTAATATACAATGACAAGTATATTATATTTATGTGTTATTATGATTACAATTACAATAACGTTTAAGCAAAGAAATTCCCCTTATTGAAATATATAAAAGCGATAAACCTCAATTTCTCCCTTGATTGATGAGTCTTTGATGAGTTGATACAAAGTTAAATCTAATTAATCCATCAATTTTGTTTGACATTTTCCTTCGAATGTAAAATTTTCTGTGGTTGAAACTGTGAGGTTACGTGTTTATTGTGCTCAATTTGCTTCAAACGGGCAGTTTTGATATAAGGAGCACACCATATTTGGGTACTACTGTTTGTCCACCACTCAAAAAAAATTTTAATGGAAAAAATTCAAATCACCAGTGAGAGGAAGAGACCGTTTAGAGTGATAAATCCAACCGTTAAGCATGCTCAGAACTCTTCTAAAGACAGATGGTGAGTAATAATACGATGTCCAATTTACCTGAATTCTTTAAACATACTAACTGATTTCAAAGCTTTTCAAAGCATAAGGCTGTTTTCGACGTCGAGGCTGATCTTACAAGAGTCAACAAGCATACATGCAGGTTTGATATTATCGAGAATACCAATTGTCACGAAAGATCTAACCGAGTTCGAGGCCAAGTACTACAATTATCAATCAGAGTTGGAGAGGAGATTGATGTGGACTTTCCCACAGTATTACTATTTTAGAAAAGGTACCTTGTCAGAGCGTAGGTTCCTTGACGCAAACAGAGGTCCAGTCACATACCAACCAGGTGTTTACTTTCCGAAAGGTGTACCTGATGTAAAGCACAACAGAGAAAGATCTGCAAAGCAAGATATAATAGTGCCAAGAGAAGAAAGCTCGGGATTACTGAACGGTGAAGACAGTGTCACTAGACCAGTGGTTCCAAATTCAAGAGTGACAAAAGCAGATGAACTAAATGATGGAAAGAGCCTTGAAAGGGAGTTATCTAGAACGTTGTATCTTTTGATAAAGGAGAAGAATACATGGAAGTTCCCGGCTTTCAAAGTGAACGATAATGACAAATCATTGGGGGAGGTTATACAGTCAAACATAGAAGAGAGTAACGACAAGCTTTTGAAAAGTTGGCTAGTCAGCGAGACACCAACTGTTGTGTTGAAATACGGTAAGAACCTGGAATTGATAAAAAATATCGATGAAGAGGTAGTCAGAAGGGAATTTCTCTTGAAGTCGCACATTGTTGCCGGTTCTTTCGAACCAAAAAATAGCATGAAGGAGATTGAGGACTACCAGTGGTGTACAAAAGATGAGATCAAAGAAGTGGTAGATAGCTCATATTACGAAAAAGTTGAGTCTTTGTTGTCAGATGTATAGGCTATGACTCAGTGTAACTTGTATATAAGATAACTAGAATAACTAACGTTTTGCATAATAATCTCATTGTAATTAACTTCGTTTCACAGCTGCCCTTGGTCTAAGTGACTCTGGACTCGGGATTGCAAATCTGCAGAAAGGGGTATTGATTGTCCTCCAAAGCTTTGGTGGTGTGGACAGAGCAGAAGCAATATTTGCTCTGGAGAAGGCATTTCAAACTGCATTTTGAGGACATAGTCGAGGCAGAGCCGATGTCTGAAATCCGGGTTACAATTGATAAGTTTATCTTTGGTTCAAAGCTGTCATATCTCTCAAGAGGTACGTACACTTACTGTCTGGGACAAAAAAAAATCAAATAAAAAAATGCAAATTAAGGCAGGTTCGGTTGCGATTAAGATAGAAGAATTCAAGGTTATCCCAACGAAGCGGACTCAATTGATCCTGGCATCATGAGTGTAAATTCCATTGGGCATGATACGCCATTGGTGGGTGACTCTTCATCCTTATCATCACCAATGATCCCAACCATCCAATCCTTCACGAAGCATCAGATAGCCGAAACTACACCAAACATGAAAGAACATAGACTTCATACAAAATCCACTAAAGCATTGAAGTTAATTTCTGTCGGATTCAAAGAGCTGGGAATTGACTCCCCAACATTCAGGGCTTATGTGAATCACTCTTGCAACCAAGTTGAGGGGTTCCAGATGTGGCTCGAAAGTCTTTTGACACTGAAGAAAAGCTATGACGTGCAATACAGCCTGTTTGAGGGCGGCTTGACTCAATTAAAAGAGTTATTTGAAAGTAGACATTTGGCCGAAGGCTTAATAGACAGTGACTACACTATTCTGGACTTAAATTTCACATCAGCTGGCTTTCAAGAGATGATGACTGAAGTTTTCAAGTTCAGCAAACCGACGGATGACGTCGAGGGCCTAACGAACAACTTGATCCAGGATGGCTTGATCGAGTTTGTAAGCATGCGCAAAAAGTTTGAGACCATACAAAATAGATTTGATTTGGTGTTGAGCAAATATAGCTCATTGTCAAAGACCAAAGATCCTGGATCTCTCAGAGAGGATGCCTTTCAGTTGGCGGAAATCAGAAATCAATATACTGAGCTCTCATTGGACATTGTGATGTCAATTACCGATTTGACAAATCAGATTAATCATTACTTAGTGGAACTTGTCACCACCCTCTGGAGAACTAACCTTAATTCAAAAATTAAGACCAAAAATTATAGCTCATTCAGTAAGTATGTGGAGAGAATACACGAATTTCAAAAAGCAACAAAGCTGTCGATGGATAACTTGAGAAATGATATGATCAAGTCAAAAGTTCAAACGGTGGAAGCCAGATTGAAAAATCTTTTGCCATCGAAAGATTTGAACGAGCACAATAGTGCGACAATTAACCCTTCCACATTGCTAAATGGTTTCAATGACCCAGCAGAAGAAAAACACGGATGGTTGTTCATGAAGACCACAGTGGGGAAACCTCCAAGACAAGTCTGGGTTAGAAGATGGTGTTTCGTCAAAGATGGCATATTTGGAATTTTCAACTTGAGTCCTACAAAGACGTTCGTCCAAGAATTGGACAAGATGGGACTAGCATTGTGCAACATACGATATTGTCCTGAAGAAGATAGAAGATTTTGTTTTGAATTCAAAACTATAAACAACTCTCTTGTTTTTCAAGCTGAAAGTTTGCAGCAATTGAAAGCATGGTTGTTCATTTTCCAAATAGCCAAATCCAAAATAATCGAAACAGACGGAGATCTAGGGTTCTCCAAGTACCCACCAATTTTGAAAGATTTTGCATGCACTGCTGCCACTAGTGTCGATGCTGGAATTACATCGGTGGAAAATGCCCCTTGGATGAATGACTTGGTGAAAGATTCTGGATTTGCACACGATGTTGGAATCTTGTCAACAATCTACAACGCTCCCATTTGTACACTGTTGTCTAAGGAAGCAATTGCTGCACATGGAGTTGCTTCACCAACTACGATTCCAACCGCGATCACTGCTAACATTTGGGGATCCGTTAATTGGGGTAGCTACTTCTTACTTGACAAGCCAGTGACTGCAGAACCAAATGGCAAACAACCACAGCAGCTTTTGTCAAAACTGTCTTTTGCCGACAGATACCCGCCATTCTATCCATCTCGTATGATCTCATTTGACTGCCAATTGAGATCGTTGCTTGGCCCAGCATTCCTTGAGGGGGACTTCGTTTTGTTAGAATTTCGTGCGGTGTGGATGCCCAACAGTAAGCAAGAATTAGTCGGTAGGTGCTACGTAACACAGAATTGTCTTTACTTTTACATGAATAGCTTGGGTTTTGTCAGCTTATTGCTGAGACCTTTGCAAGAAATTATCTCCTTTGATTCTACCACTGATGATTACTTTGATATTTTGAGAGTTTACGAGATCAGTGGGTTGTCAATGAAGCTGAAGTTGTATCTTGATTCAGGCAAGTTGATCAGAGACCAATTAGCCGCAATATTGAAGAACAGACTCAGCGACACTCCTAGACCACTTGCTTCATTGTTGAGAGACTTGGAAAATTTGAGATCTGTCCATGCGAAGCAGGAGATTGAAAGATTGAAGTTTAATTACGAGTCCAAGAAGGAAATTGTTCCTTCAGTCATATCGACATCTTCGAAATTGCAACAACCAATGGAAATGAAGACAAATTATAATCAGGACATGAAGTTGATATGGGACAAAGTTTATGACATCCCTTCGAAACTGTTGTTTCACGTTTTGTTAGGTGATGAATCTTTTATCCTACAAAAAATATTGCCCTTTATCGATGCCAGGAACGAGAACATTTCCATGACTTTGTGGAATCAGGATTCTAAGCAACAACTTTCAAGGTCTTTTATGACGGACACAATCTTAGATGACTACCAATTCAGAACAACAAGGATTAATCAAAAGATAGAAAGTATGGTGAACAGCAAATACTACAACATTATCCAAAAGACTCAATACTTTAAGTTTCCTGGTTTAAACTCCTTCAAAATAGTCACAAGAATTGTCGTTTACTCTTTGAACTTGAAAAATAGCAAATTGTTGATTTATACAAAGGTGTTATTCGATCGCAAGGATCCCTCCAAAAGAAAGTTTTGGGAGTTTTTCCTGGCTCACTTCTTGAATAAAACAACTAGGTTGAAAGTGGAAAACTTGGACTTTGACATCAAAACCGCAATCGAGGAAATAGGTCAACATGCGAAGGTAGTGAGACTGATACGTTTGTATGGCCAAATCACTAAGAGTGACCACCCGACAGAGGTTGAAGACAACATCAAAATGACAGTGATGTCTATTCCTCTGGTCTTGAGAGCAATGATCAAGCGGTTCTTTTCCAGTATTTTAGCAATAATTTGGTTCTTTCTCACTTCTATCTTTCAATTTTTCCAGAGCTTAAGGATCAACTACATTTTGGTTCTTCTACTTGGATTATCGGTAGGGTACAATTTGCTATTGAGCGGTAAGAGTGGTGTTTCTTACTGGACGGTCAATAAGGCTGACAAATTGATAGATGATTACGCCAGTGATAACAATAACATAATGCAAAGGGCCATATATTTGAAAGATGTACAAGAGCTCATTGATTTCAAATACACTGGGCAAGACTCCAAATGTTATTCTAATTTCAAAGAAAACTCGCTGTTGTTGAATCACAATTCTTCGATTGATAACGATTTGAAAAGGACATTCAGAGAATTAGGCTTGAAAAGAAACAAATTGTTGATAAATTTGAACATGATCAACAGTCTTGAAAAGCATCTTATAGATGCAGAATGGAATAATTTTATAACCAATGAGCTATACAGATGTGACTTGTTATCCGAGCTTCCAATTGGAGATGAAAATATAGACTCTTTGTTAGACTACTGCTCTAGTTGCCAAAGAGACTTGGCACACACCGCTGATAGCAAACATTTGTTAGAAGACGTACGACCTTTTGACTTGATCTGATTCAAGACGAGGAAAAAAAAAAGGAGCTCGAGAGGAAAAAACGTGAATGCAGTGAAAAATGAAAGAAAGCTCCACGTATTTGGTGATTGATTGATTATTGATAAGTACATTAACACATATATATAGTTAATACAATAAGATACAATGGCAAGACCAAGATTATTGAGCCTCGATGCTTTTGCCAAAACGGTCGAAGATTCAAAGGTGAAGACAGCGTCTGGTGGTATCATAACAATCATATGTATGTTGACTGTATTATCGTTATTGATAAATGAATACAACTTGTACCGTACCATAACAACAAGGCCCGAATTGGTGGTCGACAGAGATAGAGCAGAGAAATTGGACATAAATTTGGACATATCTTTTCCTCATTTACCATGTGACGCTGTCTCAATGGATATAATGGACGTCAGCGGTGACTTACAAGTTGATTTGTTGAAAGGTGGTTTTACAAAATACAGATTGAGTAGAGATGGTGAACAGTTGGAAGAGAGCGAGTTCATAATCAATCAGGATATAAGAGAATTGACCACTACAACCGATCCAAATTACTGTGGGTCTTGTTACGGTGCTATATCACAGGACGGAAATGACGAGAAACCACTTTCTGAAAAAGTTTGTTGTAACAGCTGTGAATCCGTACAGCTGGCATACGCTCAAACTGGCTGGGCTTTTTATGATGGTGCAGGAATTGACCAGTGTGAAATCTCGGGGTATGTCGAAAGGTTAAACCTGAGATTGGACGAAGGTTGTAGAATAAAGGGAACTGCTGAGATCAACAGAATCGCTGGTAATTTGCATTTCAGTCCCGGCGCTTCACTCACCGTGCCAGGCAAGCATGTCCATGACTTGTCATTGTATGATAAACACAAGGACAAATTCAACTTCGACCACGTCATCAACCATTTCTCATTTGGACCAGATCCAGAACAATCATTGGTGGCCAAGACAAAGAACGATGTGGTTTCATCTACACATCCCTTAGATGGCCATCAAGTTCTAATCAACGACAAGTACCACTTGTTCTCATACTATTTGAAGGTTGTTGCTACAAGATACGAATTCTTCAAAGGTGAATTTTTGGAGACCAATCAATTCTCATCCACGTACCACGATAGACCATTGAAAGGTGGTAGAGATGACGATCATCCAAATACGGTCCATGCAAGAGGTGGACTTCCAGCTGTGTTCTTCCATTTCGACATCAGTCCTTTGAAGGTGATCAACAGAGAGGAATATCTCAAAACGTTCTCCAGTTTTTTGTTGGCAGCTTGTAGTGCCATTGGAGGAGTGTTAACCGTTGGATATGTCTTGGATAAGACTGTCTGGACAGCAAACAAGATTTTAAAACAAAAGAAGGATTTATAGTTGTTGTATAATAAATAGAAGTACTACATTTCATGAATATACATCTGGTTCAACCCGTATCTCTCTCTCTGTCTCTGTCTCTGTGTCCAACACACACAAATTTCCCGAATGAAAATTTTCGAAAGGAACCAAAAAAAAAAAAAAAAATATTAAAAAAAAAGAGTTAAAAATAAAAAAAACACACTAAGCATTAATACCGCTTTACCACTTGATTACATACATTTCTTTCAACTACTTACTACTCAATTGATATTGGCTATAACCGTTGAAATACATCATCACATTCATTTTATTCCATTTGTAAGTCTTGGCCAAATTAAGGATAAGAAGTAGCCTAAGCCCCTGAAAGGTCAAAATACGTACATACATTTTGGCGAAAAAGTAAACATTGTTGTCAAGGGTTTTCTGTTAATAAAACACACAGCTGATATCAGATCCAAGTTGGAAACATTGCGAAGCCAAATATATTGAAGATACCATCGCAGTTTGAAGTGCTAGACTTTACCTATGTCCCGTTCAATTTCGATATCTTCGAATGTCTCGTTGAATAGGCAGAATTCATCAACACCAACTGGTCCGATACTGGCAGCCTCATTGGCCATGAACAAGAGGGCAACTGCCAGTGAATCATTATACTATATATGTGCCAACTTGATAAAACGTTTAGAATTAGTCCCAGGGATGGAATTATTTCTTTCGGTGGCTACAGCCAATGCTGAAGTGGCCGTTGAACAACAATCATTGGCCTTAGACCAGCTAGATAACATAAAATCAAACGAGAACAGGAAAAGTGGGAACTTATGGAATGTGTCTACTGGATCCTCGGCTGTTATTGATACCGATAATTTGATCACTTTTGCAGCTGGGAGATTGCCAACTCAAGTGGACTCTGATCCAGTCACATTGGTTTCTAAATTAATCGAACAAGGTGCGCCTTTATGTTTAATTTACAACTCGTTAAAATTGGATGACCAAATTGAATATGTCCAATCCAGTGAAATGAACAGATGCAAAAGAAATGTGTTAAACTTTATCGTGCATTCAAAGCAAACACTTGATATACCCGACTTCACCGTCAGTGATGTTTTCTCCAAAAACACCAACGACTTATTAAAGATTATAAATGCAATCAATATAGTGCTAGATTTGGACTTGGTGAGGTTTCCAAGGATGAATACTGTTGTGGAGCCACAGTTCATCGAGTCGAGATCCAAAGTGATAAGAGAGTTCTTAGTGACAGAGAGAAAATATGTTCAAGATTTGGAGATCTTGTTGAAGTACAAGATAGAGTTAGAGGAGAAAGAGTTGATATCATCGGAAACAATAAGACTGTTGTTTCCAAATCTAAACGAGATTGTGGATTTCCAAAGAAAGTTTTTGGTTGGTTTAGAAGTCAATGCCACTGTCGATGAAGAATTTCAAAGAATCGGTTCTGTCATCTTACATGCAGCTTCCTACCCCTTCAAGGCATATAGTCCTTGGTCAGTAGGACAAATGGCAGCAATTGATTTGATAAACAAGGAATGTCAGCGGTTGAAATTATCATCAAGTTTGATCGACGCGCCATACGAATTACAAAGTTTCCTCATCAAACCAATTCAAAGATTGTGTAAATATCCATTGCTTTTGCAAGAATTGATTAAACTGAGCAATTCGGCTTTCTCTAACAAGAGAGAGTTGGACAAAGCGTTGATTGCATCTAAAGAGGTTGCCAACAGTGTCAATGAATTACAGAGACGTGCAGAGAACGAAGACGTGAAAAGAGATTTGATTATGAGAGTAAGAGACTGGAGAGGCTACTCGATCGACAATTTTGGTGAGTTGTTATACCATGCCACTTTAGGAGTCACAGACTCTGGATCGGAAAGAGAGTTTCATGTATACTTAATGGAGAAGATAATATTCTTCTTCAAAGAAATCATGCCACAACAGAAAAAGAATATATTGGCCAACAGGAAGAAAAGCTCAAGCTCATTGAACAATTCTTCAACCTCATTGAGCGCTCAAAACAATGGAATCCCAAATGAATATGAGTTGAAAGGGAGAATTTTCATAAATAACATTGAAGAAGTCAAGACAAGCAATCAGGTAAATGGCCATGCAGGGTATTATTTGACAATAAGCTGGACTGGCTCCAAAGACTCTGGTACCTTCTTGTTGAAATTTAAAACGGAAGAAATCAGATCACAATGGGAGTTATGCTTGAACCAGCTTTTGCAAATTTTGGCCAGTTCATCCACATCCGTTAGGAATTCTTACGAGGACTTGAAATTGTCATTGACAAATGACAGTCTGCCATCAAGCTCTAGAAACTCATTCCACGAACAATTCGTGAATTCTGCAAAAAGTCTCAGATCATCTTCACATAGCCACCAAATTCCACAACCTCACCTGCAAAGACAACATTCATACACAGGGCATATGTTGCAACAGCAACAACAACCACAGCCGATCCATCAACAATCAATACTTGAAGACAAGAAATACAGATCAGTATCATCACCAACTACATTCAACAACAGAAGAACTTCAGATTCATTCAACTCAGTGATGACGTCCATGAATGGCTTGGCTGTGTCATCATCTCCACCAACATCGCAGCAGGATGACGATATCAAGATCGAGCTCATATACAAACAAGAAAAATACCATTTATCGATTCCAAGAGCTTTCAGTTTTATCAACGTAAAGTTGGCGATCTTGAAATATTTAGAGAAAAACCAGTTGTTACAAGACGGTAGCACAAACATAAGGATGAGATACCAAGATGATGATGATGACTTTGTAGCTCTAGATGGCTCAGATGACTGGAATATTGCAAGAGATATGTTAGATGACTTAGATGATGAGGAGAAAATGTTGAGCATTTCTATCATCAGCTAGACCATATGATGAACAGCTCTATATACCTTTTATAATGAACAAATTGACATGTATACGACTACTCTACTCATCTCTCGATGTTACTTTCAACTTTTTGTTTGTCTGATGTACCTTTGCAGATAGGCGGACGGCAGACAGACACTTTCTCAGGCGGGTGTTACTCAGAAAAGAAAAAACAGAACAACGCCGGGCGCAATGAGTAGGTATTAGCTATGGTTTTGACCAAAAGCAAAGCGGGCAATTATGATCCACTCTATATGAGAATGTGGCAAGAAATCCTGGCCGAATGATATTTGGGATATGCTGTTTCTATTGCCACTTCGCCGTTTCTACCTTATAAACTGCCGGATGCTCGATACTTTCTGTTGAGTATTTGAAATTTGGCCAGTCTGATTGGTTTAAGTTTTTCCTTCTTCAATCTCACGTGACTGGAAAGTTTAGACGAGAAAACAAACAAAGAAAAAAAAACAGAGAAAAGATTCTCGAGTTGTGAAGAGAAGTCAAGTCGAGTATCATCGCACCGAACTAGACCTTGTATTATTATTGTTATTATTGTAGAGGATGTTGATGAGAAGACAGGCATTACTGAAAAGGGTGGCCACAGGCCCACTCAGACTGTTGCTACGTGTACAGTGTGCAAAGAGGTTTCTAAGTATAAGGTCATCGACAATAGCGAGATCACCATTGATGACTTACGACTGTACACGCCGCTCATTACACACTACCACAACATTACTCAAATCACAGGAAACGCATTTCGACGAAATGACAGAAGAACAGCGAGAGCTCTTGACGGAGGAAAGAGGAAGTGACTCTGTCGATGTCTGTATCGTTGGTGGTGGACCAGCTGGGTTAGCTACACTGATACGATTGAAGCAGTTGGACTTCGAGCAAGGCGATGGAGAATTACGTATAGTAGTGTTGGAGAAGGCTCCAGATATGGGATCGCACATTGTTTCCGGAGCAGTGTTGGAACCAAGAGCATTAAGAGAGTTATTCCCAGATAGTGAATTTTATAACGAAGACGGTAGTGGGATACCGTTACCGCCAGATATGGTAACTTTGGTCACTGAGGACCACATGAAGTTCTTGTTTGAAGATTCAACATACCCAGTGCCTGAACCACCACAGATGATAAACAAGGGGAAGAATTATATTGCTTCATTGAGTGAGGTCACAAAATACTTGTCAGAGAAAGCTGAAGAGTTGGGTGTTGAATTATATCCTGGAATTTCAGTGGCGGACGTTGTGTACGATTCAAAGGGAAATGTCAAGGGCGTTGCTACCAAAGATATGGGAGTTTCCAAAAAAGGTACACCTAGAGATGAATTTGAAAGAGGTATGGAATTTCAAGCAAAATGTACTGTCTTAGCTGAAGGCTGTCATGGCTCCTTAAGTAAGAAAATCATCAACAAGTTCAAATTGAGAGAAGGCCGAGAGCAGCAGACGTATGGTTTGGGTATCAAGGAAGTTTGGGAAGTAGAACCACACAAATTCAAGAAAGGTTACATTGCACATTCGTTAGGTTATCCATTGAGTGCTGATGTTTATGGCGGTGGGTTCATATATCATTTTGGTGATGGTTTGGTAGCTGTTGGACTTGTCATTGGTTTGGATTATGAAAACCCATGGGTGTCTCCATACCAAGAATTCCAAAAGATGAAACATCACGATTTTTACAGAACAACTTTAGAAGGTGGTAAGTGTATCTCATACGGCGCCAGACTGTTGAATGAAGGTGGATGGCAATCTGTTCCTAAATTGCATTTCCCAGGTGGTTGTTTAGTTGGTGCCAGTGCTGGTTTCATGAATGTTCCAAAAATCAAAGGTACGCATACGGCCATGAAGTCAGGTATGTTAGCTGCTGAGAACATTTTCAAAGAATTGAGAGACTTCGCTGAAATAGAGGAGGACCAAGAAGAGTGGGAACCTATGGATTTGTCAGGATACGAACATGATTACCAAAATTCGTGGGTTTATGAGGAATTATATGAAGTTCGTAACGTACGTCCTTCATTTGGGACCCCATTATCGTTATACGGTGGCATGTCATTTGCAGGTATTATCACTTTGCTCACTCGTGGAGGAGAGCCATTTACGTTAAAACATCACCACAAGACGGATGCACATTTGACCAAGCCAGCTTCTGAATTTGAGAAAATCGAGTATCCAAAACCAGATGGTAAAATCTCATTTGACATAATGACCAGTGTGTCTAGAACAGGAACCTATCATCAAGAAGATGAGCAATGCCATTTAAGAGTTCCTGAGCAAGACTTGGAGAAACACTCAGAGAAGAGTTGGCCGTTGTACAAAGGTATCGAACAGAGATTTTGTCCAGCTGGTGTTTATGAATACGTTGAAGATGAGAAGAATAAGTTAGGGGTCAAGTTTCAAATCAATGGACAGAATTGTATTCATTGCAAGACTTGTGACATCAAGGTACCAACACAGGATATTGATTGGGTAGTTCCTGAAGGTGGTGACGGTCCAAAGTATTCATTTACCTAGATCGATTATTTATACTAATAACCCATGCAAAAATAATTTTTTTATCGACTGTAGTATTTTGCCTGGCCACACAAGTCCTTATGTATTATAATCAATAGAAGTACTGCAACTAAGGTGCTCTGGCTCTTTAGTCTGACTTGTTTAGTTTGGGTCGTTTTATTCAAGTATTTTTGTGTTAGTGGGTGCATTATATCAAGGGTACTGCTTCGTACAGGCGACCTCAAGATAAACTCTGCTTCCTGTGATTGACTTTTTACTGTGTACGATACTTTAGCCCCAGCTCATATATTTCAGAGAACCACAGTAAAAGCTGGGAAATCTATTCGAAAATTGAGATATTAAGGTTGTTGTTTGTTTACAGTTTGGTTTGCGTGACCACTTGAGTCAAATCTCATTTCAAGAGAAAGATAAGAGCTGACACAAACACAAAGAAAATAAGAATGTAAGATCCCCAAATGATTTTGAACTCCAGTTATCTTTATATCACTTCTTCTGTATACCAAGAGAACCCGAGTCGAAGACCCAATCTCCGCCAGCTGTTGTTAGGTAGCACTCCAATACGGCAGAGAGCGGTGAGGCTCAGCGGTACAGGTTTGAGAGTTTACTCAAGAAGTTGGCTTGGTATCAATTTGGAGATAAGTTCACCATTTAACATATCGTCACTCTTTAGAACCATCGACAAATTCAGGTTTCTTGAGAGACAAATCAGTAGATGATGGCATTTAGAAAAACTGAACTAGTTAGTGGCTCACGACGCCGTTGCCCTCAATCCATAGGTTTTATGAAGCTTAACAATGGCAACGAACTTAATGCCGCCTTTTTGAGCAAGATCATCTTGAGTACTACAGGCAATGATGCTGACAACAAATAGTGGACCACATAATCGAAAGTCATGTAACTTACACCAATTCACCAAAGAAGATTGCGTCAACAAATTTGGAGAAACTGAGGTTTCTCATTGAGAACTCGTTGAAGAGGAATGATGAAAAGGTCAATCAATATTCATATAAGTAAGAGATGGTTCCCCTTTGGATTTACTGTGTACATAGGGAATGACAACCGTGCTTTTACAATGAAGCATCAACTAAGTATAAATTGTATCATTGGAAAGAGACTATAGGTCCACGTTTGCTTCGTAAGGGAAGGAAACATCGGAGGTGATTCAATTCAAGTGCGCTAGACCTTTTTGTGTATGGCTATTTGGCAAAGAATAAGTTATCTTGTCTCACTTTCATTCCTCGTTATTGGTCCCCTACATGAGATACCCTTAAAGACGCTTCAGTTTATAGGCAATATACCGTAATAAGAATGCAAAGTGACAACTCCCAAATAGGTACCAGCATGCAATATTGTGCTTGCAAGCCTTGACGCCTGTCGGATCGTTCGATATGGGTGCTCGTCAGTTGTACTTGATAAGGGAAGTTTGCATTTAGTTATTGGTGTATCTTATGGGAAGCAATGTTTCGCATTAAGCAGCCTGACACTTACAGGACAGGCCCATTATTGGCCTAGCTTTCCGGTTTTTTAGTTCTGTGTATTTGTATAGCTCCATTTACCGTAGTTCTGTGCGCCATGTTCAGTGAATGTGTTGAGAAGGGGGGGGCCCCGTCTGGCATTTAATAGGGCCCTGCGTGGAAAAAAATCCAACGTTTTTTTTTCTTTTGGTAGGTTACATTGAAGAGGTATCGTAATCTTTAGTCATAGTATGCCAGAGACTATACCGGCTATCTTAGCATCTACGCCGAGCTTTCCACTTAAGTCCTTCCCCCTAATAGATCACAATGATCGGCCAATTTATATTGTTTCACTGATAGATCTGAAAGAAGCTGATCAAATCTGTGATGACTCAGCAAACGGGTTCAAACAATGGTCCAAAGTTGATCTTGCAAAGAGAATCTCAATATTTGAAGAACTCAGGCTGAATATTAAGGGTATCAAAGACAAATTGATAGAAGAATGCACTAAGATAGGAATGCCAGTATGGTATGCCAACATCAACTATTCATTGACGATGGATATGATCGACCAAATGGTGCACACGATGTCTACATTGGACGAGGGTTGCATTCCCAGCTCAGCAAAGGCAGATCAATTATCATTGGTTCTCAGACAACCGGTAGGACCTGTATTGAGTATCTCACCCTGGAATGCGCCTGTTATTTTGACTATGAGGTCAATATTGGCACCCTTGCTGGCTGGATGCTCGGTTTTGGTAAAGTCGTCGGAACTCTCACCAAACATCTCTTCTTTGATATGTGAAGCATTCAATGCTACTGCACTCCCAAAGGGAACTTTGCAGTTAATACACGTAACACCTGACGATGCAGCAGATGTGGTCACTTCAATAATTGCCAACAAGAACATACTGATGTGCAATTTTACAGGGTCTACTGAGGTTGGTATGAAAATATCAGAGACTTGTGGAAGGTTTTTGAAACCATCTTTGATGGAGTTAGGAGGTAAGAACAGCATTATCATAGAGAGCGATGTTGCAGACTTAGATGCAGCTGTTGCCTCAACATTGTTCAGTTCGTGGGCTCACAAGGGACAGATATGTATGAGCTGTGACAGGTTGTACGTACACGAGTCAATCTACTCAAAGACTTTGGACAAATTGGTAGAGGCAGCTAAAGGATACATCAATGAGGATCAGGTGATCAATCAAAGGAGCGCAAAACACTCAGAGAAGCTGAAGAATTTAATCCGGGATGCTATATCGAAAAAGGCTAAGATAATCTTCAAAGGTTATGAAGATCAAAATGACCGGCATGCAAATTTTGTGAGCCCAACCATTTTGGCCGACATCACAGATGAAATGGAAATTGCTAAAACAGAAACTTTTGGGCCCGTGTTGACGGTGTCTAAATTCTCGTCTATTAATGTACTCATCGATGAGTTGAATGGCGAAGCGTATGGCTTGAAAACTTCTTTATGGACGTCAAACCATTTGAAACTGATTAAGTTGCTGAAGGAGATACAAAGTGGCGGCGTGCACATAAATGGCGCAACAGTGAACGATGAGCCATGGTTGCCTCATGGGGGCGTTAAAAACTCTGGGAGTGGTAGGTTTAATGGAAGATGGGGGATTGAAAGCTTCAGTTATTTGAAAACCATCACCTTGAATTCATAAACCTTCTGCGGCTAATTGATCAACAATGTCTAGATAAAACAGCACCGCGTTGAAGTTCAGTGGCTTTTTGGTGATATACCTTGACCAAAAGCTCTTTATAGAATTTGTCCAATTTATAGAATCCAAATGATCCACATTATCCAAAGTTCCGAGATACTTTCCCCAATGTGCAGACCTAACACTAACAAGACCGTCGTTATCACCTTCCACCTCTTCAACTACTTTCCAAGGAAAGTAAAACATATTGGCAAAGTTGGGAGTGAATCTGGCTCCGTAACTGAAATATCTCACGCCTGGCACATTTTTTACATCCTTATTGAACTGCAGTAAGAACCCAGTTGTCAATTCATATATTGATTGTGGAACATACTTCTTTGTTGCTCCTGATGCCAACTCACTGGTGACATAGTTCAGCATGGGAGAGCCATGGTGTGGTGTTGCAATGGTTGTGAGACTCATAACTTGGTAGTTCTTCTGCTCAACTCTGGAAATGAGATACCGGGAATCCAATCCCCCCATAGAGTGCGCTATCAAGTTGACCTTGATAACATCAGTGTCTGACTCATCTGCCCTGTTTTGGTCATTGTATATTCTATCCGGGTCTTCGTCTTTATTTTCTTTCAATCCTTTGATCTTATCCTCTATGAAATGATTCAACGTATTTGCTCTATCTTCAATCGAACCAAAAGGTGGAACCTTAGCAACTATAACTGTACATCCATTCGATTCCAAGGCATCTTTAATACCATACCAGTAGTCGAAATACACACCTTGGTTTTCTTTCAACAGCTCTTGCAAAGTGTCATTGGAAATGGGAGTGAGCTTAACTAGTGGTGGTATAATTATCAACTTGTCAAATCCTGATAGACCATGACATAAGACTATGGGATACTTTGTATTTCTGTATGTTTTCTTGAATTTGCTATACTTATCCACCATTACTATATCATTAACAGTGTCAGTGATAGCCGAGGAGAGATATTGCACACCAAAGAGTAGCGGGGCATATCGAAGCATGTTGATGGCTCGAAGCTTGACTAAATGGTTTGACTATTTGATAAACTATGAAAATAAATAAAAAAAAAATGAAAGACACTGAAAAATTAAGATCTATCTGATTAGATCTTTCAAGAACACAATGAGTGTTTTGATCGTGACTACCGCTGGAAAGATCGTTATTGACTTATTCCATGATTTGTCACCAAAAGAGAGCTTGAACTTTATAAATTTGTGTCAATATAATTTTTACGATCGTCAGTTCTTCTATAACTTGAATAAAGATTTTGTGGTGCAGTCTGGGGATCCACAATATGAAACCAACTCACCAATAAGGGCCACATCTGCTTGGGGATTACAAGAGAATAAATCACTACTTGTGAAATGCGATGGCAACAAATTGTGGCATAACAAAAAGGGCCTTGTGTCATTCATATCTTCTTCACTGGACGCTATGCTCATTGGATCGCAGTTCATGATCACCTTAACTGATGACGAACAAAAATTGTCAAGCTTGAATAAAAAAGGAGTGATATTCGGGCACATAACCGAAGGGTTGGATGTTGTTGACAAAATAAATCAGTCCATTACTGATGACAACAAGCGCCCTTTAAAAGATATCATAATTTTGCATACATACATAATCAATGATCCTTTCACAGACGGGGTATTTGAGAAACACCTGAAAGGGAAAGGGACAAATGAAATCAAACTCTCAGACTTACGAATATTCCTTGAGGAGAATATTAAGAGTAGTAGTAAGTTGAACGCAAAGCTCTTGACATTGGAAATGATAGGTGACGTGGATAGCAAGATACAACCTTCTGAGAAAGTGTTGTTTATTTGCAAGCTAAATCCAGTGACTCAAGAGTCAGATTTGTTAATGATTTTCCAAAGATTTGGCGAAATCTCCAATATTGAAATAATAAAAGACAAATTGACGGGACGGAGTTTGAATTATGGCTTCATTGAATTCACAACACAGGACTCATGTGAATCGCTGTACTTGCAAATGGACAACGTTTTGATTGATGATAGAAGGATTCATGTTGATTTTAGTCAGAGTACTTCAAAGGTGAAGCAGCAATCACATAAACGGAGCTATCGCGATAGCTATATGGACGGTGAAAGAGCCACAACACGACCACGAAGCGATCACAGAGACAACTTTGATCAGAGACAAGAAAGTTCTAATCAAAGACACAGGGATGATTTTTCCCACAGAGACCATACACGCATTCATGGACATAGAGATGATAGAGATGACTATAGGAGTAGTAGGCATCGGAGTACAGGCGACTCATACAGGGGTAACCATGCTGTGGGTAGGCCACACAATAAAGGTGAACTCCATGGTCATCGCGGTTCTACAAGAGACAATAGGGAGTACAGGGAAAGGCACTCACGGCGTGATCAGGATAGAAGATCTGATTATAAGCACTCAAATGATGGAAGCACTGGAAGTAGCAGACATGGGTATGGAAGTAATTCTGCCTATCGATAGTCTCGATCTTTGAGATTGATCTTTTTAGCATATATAGCTACTCTGTATTTGAACTTAATAATGGAATCCTCAACCGGTCTAAGCCTTACGTAAATTTCAGGGTTGGTTATTGTTCACACTTTGGTTTTGAGTAACGGCGTCTACTTAAAAAAGATGAGTGTTGACACAAAAACAAAAAAAAATTAGTATAAGAAGATCCCCAAATAATCTCGACTTCTAATAATCTTCCTAACACTTCTTCTGTATACCAAAAAATCCAAATCTATGAACTAGTCTCTACCGATAGTTGTTAGGTGGCACTTCAATATGGCAGAGAGAGGTGAGATTCAGCTGCTGGGGTTGAGGTTTAATTCAAGAAGCTTGTTTTCTTCTGGAGAGAAGTTCACCTTTAGCATTATACTTTACATTCATTATAGTCTGGCAGAGTTGGTTCTGGTATCATCACTACACAAATTTTTGTCATATGCAATTTGAGATCACTGACAGAATCACTTTCAAAACCACCCAACAGATTCATCAGTAGACTCATAATCAAGATATAGATGTTCAAGCAAAATCAATGAGCGGATCTCTGTCTACCGGTGTTGGTGGCTCATCACTTTGGCAGAGAAAAGTGAGATTGAGCTCGTTCTTGATGAGCAGGGGTTGGTTTCATTTCATAACCATCTTGTCATGTCACTATGGGAGCCTAGATTTATAACCGTCCAAAGTGACTTGAATTCTATACTTTCTCACATGAGGAAATCGAAAAAGGTGAACTATTGCAGATCCAAAAAGGCCATACTAATAAACGGTCTTATTTCTCCAGAGACAAAAAAGGAGCTTCAAAGATTGAGGCTACCAAAATCATCTGGCAGTGAGTTAGACACTCTAACCTAACTTGGCTTAGCGCTTATGTATTAAAAGGTATTTCCAATAATTCTGCCATACAAAGTTCGGAATACACCAGTATGAGGACCTTTATGATGTGAGCCCATGTGACCTTGTGCCAAATCGCATTTTTCATCCAACAAGCGATGATGGTTAGTGGCTTTAACTCCATAATGAAGTCCTGGGCGTGTTTACAACATGGGTTTAAAGCGGAACTAGACTACAAGCGGTATGTTCGGCAACCACTGAGGTTACGGCAGATTGGTTTGTATTTATATGTGTGTATTGTATAACTCTATTAAACGTAGTTATGTAACTGTGTAGCTCTCCACATCATATACAGTGCATATCTGGGGAAACCCGTTTGGTTTCCAACAAGTCCCTTGTGTGTGATTAATTCAAAATGATGGTTCGAGTGAGTATATACATACCACCACCATATCAACAATGTGTCCAGCTCGTGTGTAAAGGCATATATGACCTAGCAGATAGGAAAGTTTTAAAGAAGTAATCGGTTTCTGTACAGTACTTCTGTTGGTGCTTCTAACTATTTAAATTGTGCCTTCTCAGCTCTACTCTTGTCGGCAGCTTTTTGTATCACGTTCAACGTTCTCGCCTTCACATCTTCTTGAGCTAACGTCAAAATCTTAACATCGTCGAAATTACCAGCTCTCGAAAACGCTATTAATTCTTTGATGTCGGTGATTAATTCTTGTAAATTTGCTCTATCTTGTTCGTCAACAAATTTTGACCATTCTTGAAGTGCCTGCTCAGAATCGAAACATATTAATTCCAAATTGTTCAACCTTTGGAATAACAGTTTTCTATCCTCATCCTGCTTCGTATGCTTTGCAGAGTCATTTACCAATTCTTCAATTTCTCTTTGTGTTAATCCGGTTGACCCAAACACCGTTATCGAGGATTTCTTGCCTGTGACTCTATCCTGTGCACGAACCTTGATGATACCATCAGCATCTATATCAAATGACACTTCTATCTTAGGTTCACCTTTAGGTAATGCTTGGATATCAGTAAGTTTGAAGTTTCCTATCAACTTGTTGTCTTGTACCAATGTTCTTTCTCCTTGATAAACATTGATATCTATAGCATTTTGTCCATCCACTGCGGTAGAATACATCTGTTTTATGTTGCAAGGTATGGTTGTATTCCTTGGAATTAAAGGAGAGAATATACCACCGAATGTCTCAATACCCAAAGTTAAAGGTGTGACATCCAATAGTAGCACGTCTTTGACTGCACCTGATAAAACGGCACCTTGAATAGCTGCACCTAGTGCAACAGCCTCATCTGGATTCACGGCGTTACTTGGCTTTTTACCAAAAAAGGCTTCAACTGTTTTAATAATTTTAGGCATACGAGTCATTCCACCGACTAAAATGATCTCATCTATATCTTTCAGAGTTAACTCCGCATCTTTTAATGCTTTCTTCAATGGATCAATTGTCTTTTCAATCAAGTGCAACGACATTTCGTCCAATTCATCTTCTGTGAGGCTCAAAGAAATATTCTCTTTTGATGTAATAAACGGTAACTCTATCTTAGTCTCCTTGACGTGTGACAAATCAATTTTTGCCTTCTCAGCAGCTTGTCTGATTCTCTGGATAGCCAATCTATCTTGTGATAAATCTATTCCTGTCTTTTTCTTGAAATCTTCTAAAATATATCTAAGCAACAATAAATCAAAGTCTTCACCTCCTAAATGAGTGTCACCATTAGTAGCTCTCACTTCAAACACACCATCCTCAATGTCCAATATTGAGATATCGAATGTACCACCTCCAAGATCGTAGACAGCTATAATCCCATCGTTTTTTTTATCTAACCCGTATGCCAAGGAAGCAGCTGTGGGTTCATTAATAACACGCAATATGTTTAATCCGATGAGATCACCACTTTGTTTGGTGGCCTGTCTTTGAGCATCATTGAAGTACGCAGGTACGGTCACCACAGCATTATTTATTTTTGAATTGAGTTGTTGTTCCAGAGTGTGTTTCATTTCCTTCAATATAAAACCACCGATATGCGATGGAGAGTAAGTGGCACCCTCAGTAGTTTGAAGCCAAGCATCACCGTTGAGATGCTGTATAATTTTATATGGAACATTTGCCATATCTTTTTGCACTTCGGAATCGTTGAACCTTCTTCCAATTAACCTCTTTGTGGCATAGAAGGTATTCTGGTGATTGACAATAGCTTGTCTTTTGGCTGGCTCTCCTACTAAGTGTGAATCTTTGGTGAACGCAACAATGGAAGGTGTTGTTCTTGAACCTTCTTTGTTTTCGATGATCTTTGGTGCTTTATTGTCCATAATTGCCACAGCAGAATTAGTGGTTCCAAGATCTATACCAATGACTTGGCCATATTTCGAGCTGGTGTTAGTGGAATTGCTTCTGATTAGTGTCTTAGGACATGATTTGGTGAGTAATCTTGTACTGTACATATTTTGCCTTTCAACAATCTCTTGTTTCCAGCTTGCAATTTTATCTAGTGCGTTTTTTTTTTCAAGATTTTACAGATGCTCGCCTCTTGGCTAATGTTTCATAGTTGGTATTGTACGAGTAAGTATATGGCGGTTCAAAAAACAATGAATAAGAGGATATGATTGACTATAAACTTTTATTTCTCTCTTCTCTTTCACAAATCGTCTTTCAGTTAGTCCCATGGATAAAAAATTAGACGTTGAATAAAATCAGACCCTTCACAAAGCAACAACAACAAACGACAACGACACCAAGAATTATAACCATGTGATCACTTCAAAGGCAACATTCACTGATTGAGCAATGAATCAAGTCAACTGAAATCACAAAAACTCGCATTAGGTAGTCATAAGGTAATAGTAGTCATAAATATAATGATAAAAATAAATTGAAAATACAAAACAACAAAAAATGTCTCTGTGGGGTGGGTTTTGACTATAAATAATCAAATCTAAGCGGCAGAAGCCTTTGGACACTCTTTTGAGATGTGACCGGCCTCACCACATTCATAACAAGTCTTTTGACTAGCACCTGAAGCGCCACCACTTGATGAAGGACATTCTTTTGAGATATGACCACTCTTACCACAAGCGTAACATTTGACACCGGCAGCTTGACAGTCACGAGCATAATGGTTTGGACCACCACAGTTGTAACAGGTGGTAGCATTTGATCTTCTTGCGAATCTTGCTGGAGCAGGAGCGGCAGCCGATGGTGATGATGATGGGGCTGATGATGATGATGGGGTTGATGGGTTGGTACAGTTTCTTGAAATGTGACCAAATTTACCACATGAGTAACATTTGGCTTGTGATTGACCTTGTGGTTTTTGTTCTGGACATTCACTTTGTAAATGGCCGGTTTGGTTACAGTTGTAACATTGTTTTTGGGTGGTTTGTTTTGGTTCTGGACACTCGGTTGATTCGTGACCTGGTTGTCTACAGTTGTAACATAATCTTTCGGTTTGTTGGCAAACTTCGGCGAAATGTCCAACTTCACCACATTTATAACAAGTTCTTGGGTATACAGCAGCCATTATGATTTAATTAATATTCTATCTCCTCTCTCCTTAGTGATGATTACGATTGAACCTATCTCTTTATAATTTATTAACCACTAATTAAAAAAAGCAGATGGTTTTTTTTTTCCCTCTGTGAATTGTAACGCTTCTGAAAATTTTTCACACTCAAAGCAAAAGCAGCAGTTTTTGCCATAGACTGCCTAATTGGGCAATTTCTTATACAAGGCGTCCCCAATTGATTGAATCTGCTTGGCTTCTTTGTAATCATGGACCCTTATAATATCACCCCCAAATCCAATACAAGCCATAATCACACCTGAATTGCCAATTACTCTCTTCTCCGGCTCCTCCACTTTGGTAATCTTTCCAATGAATTTTTTTCTCGAAGGTCCTAGCAATACTGGCATTCTGTTGAAACTGAAATAAGCGACCTTATGTTGAAACCCCATGCTTTTCATATAATTTGTGGCCCTTATGACAGATAAATTTTGGAATGTGGTTTTAGCAAAACCTATACCTGGGTCAAGAATGATCTGCCATTTATAAACCCCTCTTAATAAAGCTTTGGATATTTGAGTGTATAATTCCCTCGATACAACGCTGCTAACAATCTTATCTTCCTCTGATAGAGACTCTTCATCTTTCGAGAACTCTTGTAGATCGCTTTCTTGATCCTTTGCATAGCTTGTCAATTCTGACATGTTAGCAACGTTACCTCTTGTATGATTCATGATAATTGGACATCGATATTTGGTAACGACATCGAACATTTTGTCATCAAACTGTCCAGCAGATATATCGTTTATGATGTCTGCACCGGCGAGGAGCAGCTTCTCTGCAACATGGGATCTATAAGTATCAATGCTGACCACGACTTTTTCATCAAGTTTTCTTATTTCCTCGATGATAGGTATCACCCTTCTAAGTTCTTCCTCTTCGTTGACTTGTTCAGAGCCAGGTCTTGTTGAGCAACCTCCAACATCAATTATCTCTACGCCATCTCGAATCATCGATTGCAGAGTGCTGAGAGCAGTCTTGATATTCATATTAGTTCCACCATCGGAAAAGGAATCTGGGGTGACATTTAGTATCCCCATTATTTGAGTCTTTGTAGTTTTGTTGAAAGTATCGTATGACAACACTCCTCTTTGGTGAGGTACAACGTTGAGTAACTTATTTGACTCCTGAACTGCAGGGTCGGAATCCTTGTTTAACAATTGTGTTAAATGTGAATGATAAGTCTCTGCAGTGACTGGGTGAACTGCATCCGGTGAGACTAACTCGCACAATGGTGCCAACACAAAAGTACGGTCAATCATTGCAATATGTGGGATCTTCAAGTCTGGTTCATTCATTATTAATTCATCGTATAGTAATATATCCAAATCTATTGACCTAGGGCCGTTATCAACGATTTTCACACGGCTAAGTTCTTCATATTCAATCTGTTTCAACAGTTTTAACAATTCATATGGTTTTAAAGATGTGGACAGCTTGATCACACCATTATAAAAGTTTGGTTGATCGAGGTAGTACATCGGCTTTGATTCATATATGGTCGATGTTGACACAACTTTGATGCCCTTGGTGACCAAGTTATCTATCGCTTTATATATGTTAGCGAATTGGTCGCCGTGGTTTGATCCAAATGCTATGTAAACTGTGTGATCTTTCTTATCACTCAAGGTATTCTCAGTGTTAAAGTTGGGCAATGTGATATCACTAGCTTCGGCAGATTCTTCAAATTTGATCAATTGCATGGATTCTAAATCTGATTGTTGACGAGTGATTGATACGCCAACACCATTAGCGAACAAGATGGCATTTGGCTTCAAGACTCCCACTGTAGTAGATGATATGTGATTGTTGTTGTGTAGTGTCAAATAAGCGACGTTCTCGACGAGTGCTTCGACGGTTTTGAATTGTGCTGATTCTATGTATTTGGTCACGTCCAGAATGATTTGTGAGTAATTCAAAATGCCACTGTAGTTAATTTCAATGTTCAAACTCACGATTTGTTTTTGTAATCTTTCAAAATTGAAGATTCCAATAATCGTCAATAACCTCAAATCATTGATCCTCATTATTTTGGAGCTTATCGGTATTATCTCGTCATTCTCCAATCTTTTTGATTGTTCAAGTTCAATGTTTGCACACCTTATTTCCGACTTATCGTTGAAAAGTACAATCTTGCCCACCTCCCCATTAGATTTATTCTGCTTATTCAAAACCACATTAAACACATGGTCACTGATCAGCTCCAAATTCTGGAAGTTCTTGTTTTGATGCTTGTCAAAGAATTGTAGCACATTTCTTGAGATGGTGGCATAATTTAAAGAGTATTTCAAATCATCGGTTTGAGATGCCCTCTTAAATGATGTTTGTAAATCAATTGATATTTCTAAAGGCTGTAGAACAGGTCTTGACCAGAAATCTTTACCAGTGATACAGTTGACTTTCAAACTCTTGACACTGACCAAATCTTCGGTTTTGGCTATTGTGTTCAACCATCGTACAACACTTTTCCTGAACATGATTTCTTGGGCTCTTTATATGAATAACCTTTACTGGAGAAAAAAAAAAATTGTATCGTAAGAGCAAAAAAAAGTATAAGACCCATGAAATTTGGAACTTGAATGGTTATTATAATATTATACAAAAGATAAATGTTCAGAGCAATAACAAGATCGTTTGCAACTGTGGCCAAGAGTACCAAGAAGCCTTCGATTGCTGATATAACTATAATTGGTGCGGGTCCTGCTGGATTGAGTCTTGGAGTAGCGTTGAAAAACTCACCAATCACAACACATTTGAATGTCAAGATAATTGAATCTTTGAACTTATCAACCAACTTGGATAATTTTTACAACAAGACACCAGAGGATATCACAAATAGGGTTGTATCGTTAACACCAAAGACAATTGAGTATTTCCAGCATATTGGGTCATGGGAGTTGATGAAACATGATCGTATACAATCTTACGATGAAATGGTGATAATTGATGGGGTGAGTGATCTGAAATTGGAATTTCAACATGACGATATTGCCACGATGGCAGAAACCTTGAATATTCAATCATCTTTATACCAACGTCTCACTCAATTCGAAGAAGGTGTTGAGATCATAGATAACACCAAGGTGACGAACATTGCTCAATCTGATGATCCGTCACAATGGCCTGAATTGACGTTGGACAATGGTGATGTGATCAAGACCAGGTTGCTCGTTGGGTGTGATGGTGCCAACTCACCTGTACGTAAGTTTGCGGACATTGAGAAGAGAGGTTGGGAATATAAGAAATGGGGAGTTGTTGGTACGTTGACAAATGAGTTCGAAAGTTTCAAATTACCAACTGCTTGGCAAAAATTTTTACCACAAGGACCAATTCTGTTGTTACCATTGCCGGATAATCAATGTACACTAGTATGGTCTACATCACCAGAGATCAGTAATGCTCTTTTGAAATCATCAGAGCTGGTGTTCATGAAGATGATTAACGCTGCATTCAGATTCGACCAGGATGAGATGAATTTTTTGTATGAGATGCTAATATCCGGTGATGAAGAATTAGAGAAGTCCGTTGATTGGAGAATGGAACAATTTAACAAGAACAAGACCATTGACGAACTTGATCTGTTTCCAATTCCAATCCTGTCTATGGTCTCAAATTCTCGTGCCAAATTCCCCTTGAAATTGAGCCATGCTGACACGTATGTCTCAGAAAGAGTTGCGTTAGTTGGTGATGCAGCACACACAGTACATCCATTGGCTGGGCAAGGTTTGAACTTAGGCCAACTGGATGTTGCCTCTTTGGTATCGGCAATAGAAAAAGGTACAGAGAGAGGTGTTGATATCGGTTCTATGTTATGCTTAGAACCTTATTTCAGTGAACGTTATCCACTGAACCATGTAATGTTGGGTGTATGTGATAAGTTGCATAAGTTGTATTCAAATGACCATTGGCCCGTTGTGATGGGTAGAACGGTCGGTGTTAATGTTTTAAACCAATTATCATTCATCAAAGATTTCATGATTCAGAACGTTAGTGGTAAGAAATAAAGGGGGAGAAAGGAAAGAAGGAAGAGTAGTTATCGGGTTTTGTATATAATTTCTTCACGTGATCTTTTTTTTTTCGTATAAACGACGAGAATTGTTTCACAAAACGCGCGCATAGATCGAATAGATAAAGAAGGATCTTTGGTTTTGTGGTGTTTGAAATTTTTATATAGAGAAATGCTTATACTTTGGAGAACAGACAAACGAAGAATAACAACATCAACAAGTCTTTGCATATAGAGATGTCAGTACTTCACACAATATTCAGCAACGAGCTGGTCAACTACCATATTGTCAGCCACATCCTGCAATATCTCCCACAACAAGACATATGCAGTATCTCTAGATTGAACCGCCATTTCCACCAACTCACATTACCACATTTATACAAGTCGATCACAATAACAGAGTCACAGACTGACAATACCAAAGAGACCACATTTGTCGCCACTACTGATAAGAGATCATCACTCCACAGTTCAAAATTGCTCCTTCTGTCATTATTGCACAACCGCTGCTTGATCAGACATATCAAAAATATCAAAATCGCGTCTGATGTGTGGTTCAAAGATGTGGTGAGTGACATAATCAGCATAGCGAGCACTCATGGAGGGCATTTGGAATCGGTATGGTGTTCGCATGAGCAACTGATCTGGAATTCACATAGGGATAAATGCTGTTATCGATGTATCGAGTATTCGCGGCTGCGGATATTACAAAACGGAGATGTGAAGGAGTTACAGGTGCAGGGACAAAAAGGATTAGCGGAATTATGTCTGGTGGGTAAAGGACCTTTACGGAAGTTGGAGAAGTTAGAAATTGGTGGTGGCGGTGGTGGTAGTGGGAGAGGTCATTACGTTGATGGATGGGAAGATATGGGGAAAGGGGTTTTGTACATATTGAGGAATTTGAAAGAGTTGACGGTCCTATACGATGAGGCATACTGGTTCATGACTGGATTGGGTGAGACCATTCCCGAATGTCAGATTGAGAGATTGTCAATAGACAGGGTGATCACGCATACCTCACCAATGGTGACTAACTTCGAAAATTATTATAAAAAGGAATCACAATTGGTCACAAACTGTGACGCATTAAGGCATGTCCGGTATCGGTTCAAATTCGGTGATTACGAGTTATTCCAAGAGTACATGCCCAAATTTATTGCGTGTTTGCCAAAAGGGGTTGTGTTAGAATTGGTGATCTCCATCAAGGGTAAAGGTTTCCAATATCAGGAAGTCATAGATGAGTGTTATGCCATGTTGAAAAAAATAGAGATTGAAAAGTATAAATTGTTGATATACAATAACTGCAACGAATACTATATAGACCACAAATAGTCAGATTATATTCTCAGTTTTCTCCTTGCCCCGGTTGATGTTGATGATGATGATGTTGTTGATGTAGTTGTGGTTGTTTTATTATTAGCCAGTGGTTTGCTCAAAAACACCACCCCACCATGTTTGTAAGACGTATGTACCAAATTAGTCTTTGCTGGACAAAACTTCAGCATACAAACCAGTTGTAAACCACTTTTACAACTCTCCAATTTGAAATTCTCCACACCGTCCCCGATATCGTAAATCCTTGCAATATTCGTATCTTCAAAACACACAACCAGATAAGTGCCGTCCCTACTGATGTCGATATTACTCACTGATTCGTCTACTTCGGCGATGGTGCGTGTTGTAGTCAACGTCGCAGTCGATATGAATTGGACGATTCCATGTTGTGAAGCAGTGACGAAGAATTCCCCGCGCGGGTCGAACACCACTTGTTTGATAATCGATTGGAGCCCCGAGTGGATCGAATGGATTCTTTCGATGGAGTAAGTGAGTGTAGATGTCAGTTGTTGTACATGGTGTGAGAATGTGTTGATGGTGGTGAGGCCTTTGTCTAAGCCTAGAAGAAATAAACTGCTGGAATTGGACCAAGTGAAGGCGTAGATGTTTGATGATTCTTTGAAAATGATGAGTTCTGAATATGATGACGACGTGTGGTAGATTGTTATATGGTTGGCCTTATCCACCACTGCCAAATATTCTCCACAGGGGCTGAATTGGCATAAGAAGTTTTTGAAACCGTGAGGTGAATGTATAGTTTTAAGTAAATTGTGCGAAGTGCCATTATGATTACATTCCCAGACTTTGATTTCGTTATCATTGGCCACTGTGACAAAAGTATATTCTTTGACCGGGTGGAACAGAATCTTTTCGATTGGTTTTTCATGGGCATTGATGATGCATTGGGAGTTTTCGATCCTGTCAAAAGATCTGTGTAATAAATGAAGGGATTTGTCGTACTTGGCAAATGCGATTTTAGAGCCAGTAGAATTCCATTGTAGATCCGTTATATCTGAATAGTTCCTCTTTGTGTAAGGAGCGGTCTCCTCTGGGATATAGGGGAGCTCTTGGAGTGATTTGAAGAAGTATTCGTTGGACATTTGATAACCTACTGCTGTGTTGACACACTTTTCACTTTTGTTGATAAGTTTTTTTTTTCTCTTCTCTTGTTCTTCCTTCTCACAAAAACAAAATTCCTGTATAGGAAAACCATATAAGACATAGATTGCATCAGGGATGGGTGATGAATTGATAAGTACTGAGCGATTCACCAAGAAACGAAATCTGTTTGTATATGGGAGTCATAAGAAAAGTAAACGATCGCGTGGTTCTTCAGTGCCGATAGATACGTTATTTAAAAGTTCAAGAAAAGTCGATGATGATGATGATGATGACATCAAAGAATTGATCCGGATTAAAGAGAGTAGTGGCGGTAACAGTGATGGAGATGACAGTGGTAATAATAAAGATGAAGCAGATGCGTTTTATGAGTCTATATTCAACAAAAAGAAATATGTGCGGAAGGATTTGAAGAAAAGTAAAGTGGATGAGTTACTCGATAAGCTTAAATCACCAGAACCGGATACGTCAAAGGATGAAAGTGATGTTGTTGAGATAGAAGATGACAACAAGATGATGGAGATTTTGAAAAGTGATGATGTGTTGGTGAACAAGGCAAAGGAAAAATATTCACAAAAACAATTTGAACCAGAAGTTTATACCAAGAAGCAATTGTTGGAGAAGATCAAACCTCATTATCAGATCATTCCAAAGATTTTAACTGGAGAATTAGATTCATATTTCTACGGAATTGCACATGACATTCAAAAAAACTCCAAACATGACACGATGCAATCATATGAATTTAGAAATTTACCATTACATTTATTTCAATGTGGATATATTGGGAAGAGACGCGGTATGTTGGTCAAACACAAGATTTATCTCAAATACCACAATTCACTCACACAAACCAAAAATAAAGTGATACATTGGTTTGGTATTGATAACTTCATCACTTTTATATTATTACCCGAATTGTTATCCTACCTCGTGAAACAGGATTTCAAATTGACCTCCACAGATAAACTGATTGATTTGATGGAGTTGACCACTGATTATGGGTTGTATATCATGGATAAGATAGATCCCAAAGAGGAAGAATATGATAGTGATGAAGATGATGATGAAGATATGATTAGACAAAGATTGGAGTTGGAGACATTACTTGCTGGTCCTGTTGGTGTTGAAGATGAGAAAGATGGGAATCATAATAGTCATAAGAAAGATGAAAATTTCGTTGCCAATTTAATTGGGATGAGCAGTGATAGCGATGATAGTGATTAGATGTGGTTATTACCCTATTAGGAAGGTATAATGGAAACTCCTCTTTTTTTGCACCTGAACAAAAAAAATTGCTTCTCCTCTTTTTCGTACATAATAAATAGTTAGTAACCAATTGTTGAGAGAAGTAAGTCTGTCCACTTAGCTAGCTATAAAGATGTTGTACATTGAAATTATCCATCTGTAGAAGAGATGGATAAATTGTATGTTTGTCTAAATTTACTTACTGTATGATCTAAAGTGACAAGTAGATAGAATGGTCCTATATAGAACCGTAAAAAAACCACATGATTTTATTTATTTATCACTCATTTTTATAGAGAGAAATTTGTTCTGATAGAGTGAGAGTATCTGTTCTGACGGACTCTCTACTCTCTTTTCTTTTTCTCACTTTTTGTTCCGGGAAGAAGAAGCAGCCAGCCAGCCAGCCAGCATAACTAAGTATGTACGTAAGTAAATAACATTTATTGTAAGCAGTATAAGCGGCAACAGCATTAAATTGAGGAAAGTAGAACAATCAAACAACACAGGGGAAATTTTTATTTGGGAAATGGAAAAAAGATATAAAAGTAATGCACCTCCTCCTGTATTTTTACATTATTTACATATAGGATTACATACCATACTATGTCTTCAACAACTATGAGTTATAACAACACTGCATCTCAACAACAACAACAGCAACAGTTTGATTGGTCTTCAATGATCTATGATGTCTTCAACAAAGATAAACAACAACAACAACAACAACAACCTTTATCACAACACCAACAACATATACTACAAAGTAACAACACTTCAACAACAACTTCACCAGCTTTTTCCCCATTACAATACCCAAAGAAAGAAAGTCCATTAACTACCGTCAATGAAGAAATCTGGCTCGATGATTTGTTAAGTGATGATCAATTACTCAACAGTAATACGCACACAAGGCATAACTCGATTTCGGAACATTCAAATGATTCTATATTCGATACATATAACAACAACAATAACAATGTATTGGACAGTGCTACAACTTCATTCCAGAACACACCCTTGATCAAGCTGGAGAACGATTTGGATGACTTGCCCAATTTTGTCAATTTGAATAAGGACATGTCTAGAAACTCATCGATAGATTCTATGTTCAAAGATATCTTTAACGATGAAGATGATGAAGAAGAAGAGGAGGATGTCAAACAACAATCGACTACACTGCAACTGCCTAAGCAGAAAAAGAAGAGAGCTCCACGTAAGAGATTGACAGATCATCAAAAGCAAGCCCATAACAAGATTGAAAAAAGATACCGTATCAATATCAATGCCAAGATTGCCGGTTTGCAAAAGATTATTCCATGGGTCAGTGGTGAGAAGACTGCGTTTGAGATTGGTGATGAGATCAACGACAAGGATATCAAGGAGAACACCTTGCCAAGGATGAACAAGTCGATGATTTTGGACAAACTGACACTGTATATCTTGTACTTGCAAGAGTCTGAACAAAAATTGAAAAGAGAAAATGAAGAGATGAAGTTGAAGTTGAATGAGATGAGATAAGATGAGATGGGATGAATTAATGATGTGTTTGAATATGGTTTTATGCCTTTTAATGTTTATAGATGAATGATTTTGATGTGGTAGGGTTTTACCAAAGTATATAGAGAGAACTGTTTTTTATGGATTTAACGTTTTGTGTTTTATCGTTTTACAATTATAGATGATGATTTTATTTAATTCGACTTGTAAATCTCTCTCTCTCTCTCTCATCAATCAGAGAACTAGATGATCTTACTGCATCCTGCCAATCAAGATTAAGAGCTCATACTTCAGAATGATCAAACAACCTTTCCATGAATAATATGATTTTTGCCATCTTTGTTGTGTTTCGCATTTTTCATTTGCTATTTTTCATTTTTTGACTAGCCTCGCGAAATGTAGCTTTTTCTATAAAGGATCGAGAAATTTATCCGATATAATACATGTCTTACTATGTACGAGTTTTTCCGTTCTCAATAAATGCGTTGTTTACTATTGTTTTTCAAATTGGGAGGCGAAAAAAAAAAAAAAAAATAAAAAAAAAACGTTGGCAGATCGAACTATGAAGAAAAAACGAATGATCTTTTTTCAATGTCTTGTTGTTGGGATTAAGGTTTGTACGGTTGATCTCTATGTTTAATAATAATTGTAAGGTTGTTCTTCAAGGCATAGTAAACCGTAGAGTAAACCGTAGAGTAGACCGTTCAATGAGTGTATGCGCTTATTGTCACACTTAATCAGCTCCTCTTTTAAAAAAAACCTCCACTATTATACGTGAATACCTAACCCACAAACTTAGGAACATCAACAGCAAATCGGATCCCGCTGTTTTCTATCTCTTGTTTGTTCATAGGTACATAACCTCTCCGTTCTTGCATCTATACAGAGTCACGTTTTTTTTTTTTTTCCTTCTTAGCTCATACTTTGGACTCACTCAAGAACAGAGCTGAATGAACAGTTTTGGATGAGATTTGTGCAGTAAAATCCGATTTCCGGAACAACTTCCTTTCTTCATGCAGATTCTCTATTTGTTTGACAAGGAAAATTTTTTTTATTTTTTCTCTCGTTCCGTTCCGTTGTTCTTAGGTAGCTTTAACTATAAAAGTGGTGCTACTTTTTCAGAAGTGGATGGATCTGACTGATCAGAAATTAGATCTATACTTGTGATACATACTAGTGGTATACAATTAAAGAGGATAATTATAATTGGGTCCTGCATAACAGTGCTAAGGTATATATCTCAAGCTGGGATCTATAGAAAAAATTTCGCCATATCGATCCGATTTAAATAAACACATCTAATACAAGGAAGGGAAAACTTTTCTCTCAATAAGTAATGACAAACCCCGATATGGAGATAGATTACGTATCTCCATTAAATTTTTGCAAAAGTGGTTGATGATAAGACTGAGATAGAAAGAGTCGAATCCTTCAGACGTTTGAACATGTGTTTGACAGGGGTAAAGGGTGGTTGTAAAGTGAGAGTAGGGGGTGGGTGTTGGGGTGAGCGCTGCTAAGATTCAGCATCGCCATTTGAATGCTTGTGTGTTATCACAAAAGTTCATTTTGTTCAAGAGAAGTTCTATTGCTTCGTAACGATGCACTCCAGTTTGGAACCCATGTTTGAACTTACCTTTTTCTAGGAATGATTACTTTCTCTCTGTCATTTTCTCGAAAGGGGTTTGTTTCCTAGAAACCGTTCTGTAATGTAATGTGATTTTGCAATTTACCCGAAACGAAAAATGGATATGCCTCATGGAAATCTGGTGACTTTTTTACTTTTGTTATTCATTTTTGATCCGTAAGGGTTCTGGTTACTTTTTTACCTTGCGGTTCCATTCTTGAAGTAAATATCCTGGAGTAAAACACAAGGATAGGTGGAGCATGCGCTTGGTACAGTATGAGGTCAGAATGAGATGAGTAAATCGATTAACGAGACTTGAAAAAAAGAATCAAGAAGAAAAAAAGAGGAGAGAGGAGAAAAAACACAAAGCCGTTGTGTTCCCTCAGACCCTACCCCACTGCTGTTGTGCATGTTCACATAGTATATACCTGCTAATTGTAGAGAGTAAATGCGTAACGTTTGAGCGATATCTAATCTTCCACAATTCACCTCTCTATACCTCTTATTATTCCTTTTCCCTCTTCGACATTTCATCGCTCTACGTGTTCACCATCTAATCAATCAGTCTTTCCCACTTCTTCACCGATAGTAAATTGTCATAGGTTCTGAAAAGGATGATGCATTGAAAAAAACATTTTTTTGTGTGTGTGTGTGTTTATGCAGTTATTGTTGTTGTTTGAGATGGTGAGTGAAATTTGATGACGATCTGGATGATGTGCGTACATCTGTATTCTGTGGAAGTGGAGATTTCAGCAGTGATTTCACCCCCTTTTTATTTTTCGGATCGCTTAGAACTATAGTGGTGATTGTTATTCAAGAGGGTGATGTGAATTGAAGAAATAGGTGTGTTTGGTGGTACAGGGAGCAGAAGGGAAGCGGGAGAAATGTAAAAAACTGGACATGTAGCTAAACTCACAGCGGTGAGTTCATTATGCTCAGCTAGATCGCAGTCAAAAGCATCATTGAATGGATGGTTATTCAGCATTAGGCAAGATGTGCCATATGTCAGTGTATCTTTGACCTGATAAAGAATAATCCAACGGATGGCTCGTTTGATAATTGCAAGGCAGTCAGGTCCTCATTGTCGGTTGATGATTTCGAATGGATTGATCAATGTAATCTTTGGACCAAGACACACATGTACTTCAAGTCGGCGAGCACATTTGATGTGATCATTGTCTTGTGGTGGGACTCACATCAGTCGATACGGCGCGGTTCTTAACAATGGCTCTCATTGGCTCAAACGAACGTTTGGACCACTTGGACAGATCCTTTACATATACTTATGAAATATTTTGAGTCTTGATCGTTGTCCAGCGTTTATAAAACTGATGGATTCAATATAGGTTTTCTAAGTCTGATTTCCGTGACTTATCTCAATTCAACAAAAAGAATAACTCGCAATCTTGACGTTGTAAGAATTGATTGGGTTCGTAAACGTGTGTCATAGTGCTGCCAATTATATCTTATATTTCTTATCTCGATGATTTTATTTGTTAATTTAATAAATAGCGCATATTTAATCAAATAAAAGATAATCTAGCTCACAAAGCAATTCGGTTGACCACGGAGCCTGGTCAACAATATGTTATGTTGATATCTCAAATGGATAAAGGGATAGATGGGTCGATGACCATGTTCTGATAAACTTGATTGGCGACGTTAGCCATCAATCGTATGGTTTTCATGCTGCGTCTATACTATCCATATCTTTTTTACTTGATTAGGTAGTTAAATTTTGAGACTGTTCAAGTAATTTTTTTTTTTAGCCCACGCATCCAAATGGAAATTTGTCTGATAATCTCCATTTATCCATTTTAGTCTGTTTTCTGGCAGCATTACTCCATTTAGAAGTATGATCCATTTGCAATTTTATAATTGTTGGGCTGTGTTTACACATACGGACCACACAAAAAACATGGGGTCAATAAATTTGCCTAGTTGAAACACTAGCACGCATATTCGCTCACAGCTGCAGGTGTCCCCAGTCCTCCATACTTCTCCTTTGTTGCTGATGAAAACGATACGATATAATTGTTAAATAACTTCAAAATTAGCAACATGGAAAAACGTGGTGTAATATATACAAACTCGGAATAGAGCTCATAACAATTGACAAATACATTCTACAGAAGTTTACTGGTACTTATGGTATAGTTGAACTGTTCAACTAATCAAACATTCACTTCGACTTACCACAATTGTGTGCTTGCTTTTAAGTTGTAATTGCAACGCTTTAACAAAAAAGCAAAGTTCTATTTGTCTTTCAGAACATAAGGAAAAGGAATTGGTGAACTTCCTACTGAGTGATCATGGCCGAGACTTTTTTTGTATGAAGGATGATTTACAAATAAATTTTACAGATTATTTGTATCCAAAGCAAATACACCGCAAACGGATAAGAGGAGAAAGATATGTAAATGGCTAATAAGGGTAAAAAGACCAAAAGTAACAAGGCCCGTTTTTAGTGCTACTTGTATCTCATTTCTTCAATTTTTATTGCCATGGTTTCTCACAATCACGGCTTGGGACATCTATGTGCCTTCAACTTGCTATACTATTGTGTAACAAATGTCGCAACTGACGAATTCCTGATTCGGTGGCAGACACTTCAGTATCAGAACCAGCCCTTGGCGAAACGGCGAAACTAGATTCTCTTCTAGGAATTCTTGACTCTGGTGTAGTTGGAACTGATGACATTGCTTAACAGAAAGTTTGAGCTGTTTATTGGATGTTTGTAGTATTCTACTTAATTGTAAGTATATTGTGCTAATAAGACTTCCTTGCTGAACGTCTTCTCTCAAGATATCGATAAGGGTATCACCACTGGTGTTAAGCTTGTCAATTATTAGCCAATCAACTATCCTTCCAAGCGAAAATCAAGCACAACAATAAGATGTCCATGTTGGAGAGCTGGCTGTCTGAGAGTCATAGCAATTGGGTTCAAGTCTTGAGGAGACGACTGTCAGTTCTGGAAAACGAGTTATCGGAGTACGTTGAAAATGTCATAGACTTATTAGATATGCTTGTTGCCACTTTCACTGCTCTTGGATTTGCTTTGGGCATTGAACTACGTGAAAATTAATGAACAAGATTTCGTTCTATGCACAATTTGTTCAAAATCTGTTTCCGTTGGTATTGGATGTTAGATTAGTCCATAGCGCTGAGTAAAAGTATGCCCAATCCAATTCGACCATGGAGTTAAGTCAGCGGTCACTTTTTGGATGAACACAGGTTACATCGATGATTCAAGTGCCACTATTAAGTGTGGCATTTGTTGTAGATGATTTCTTCAGCATGGTGCATCAAGTCTACCTAGAGATGGAGAAGTATCCATTTCTTCTGTGTATAAAACCCTTTCAGCTTGGTTGGACTTACTCCTACATATTTTGATTCTTGTGTTATTAACTGTTAATGTATATTGAACTTTAATCTAGTCACTCATTGTGAAATCTATCCAGCCATAATCATTCTAGCAAAGTGCAGCATTCACAGTTTTGAAAAATGATCTTCCAAAGAAATGGCAGTCTCTTTCTGAGGATGGCTGATATGGTATACACTCGAACTCTTCAGTTTAGTTTAAGATGTGGTTCGTTTAAGAAAGTCCTCGGTGTTTTGACTGAGAAGTGCTGAACTTTCTTGTTTCTGTACTTTGTGATTGTGAACTAGCTCTAATTCAAGAAGCTCGTTTTCTTCAAAAAGCGGACCTCAAAGTCACATTGAGTCATAGCAAAGATTTCCAATTGCCAGTACGATGTCGTAAGTTGAATCTCTTGATGATAATTGAAAGTAGAGGGAGCTGAAGTGATTGAGTTGCTCATCTTGCTCATTTCTGCTTGAAGCTTTATTTACTTAACTTCGAAAGCTTTCATCTCCTCGAAAGCTCGAGTGATTCGACTATGATGACTTCCACCGAACCAAAAACCACCTGCTTTGTAACTTTTGCTTTGAGCGTGTATAGCTCCTTCTTAATGACTCCCAACAATTAGCTTCTCTTGTTTGCTTAGGAAAACTTCCCTTCTTCTTCATTCACTGCCATGGTCATCAAATCTTCCAAAGCCTCCTAGATCTGTGGGAACCTGATAACTAACCAATGTGTGGTGATGTACTTCGGTGTTTGCTTGCAAGTTGGTTATTGTCATAGTGGTTTGTTGAGAGAGCAAGAGTTGACATCAAAAAGGAAAGAAAAAATGTTAGTATATTGTCGTATCTCAAATCCAGCAGGAAGTGCAAAAGTTATCAAGTAACTCGAAGTAGTATAGGCTACAAATTCTAAAGCATAACTATGGCATTAGGTTATGACAATTCCTTTTAGTATATACGGAGTTAGATCCACCTTTGATTATCTTATAAAAAAAAAGAAATAGGATACGTACGATCGCCAATTGTTCTACGCTGCAGTAAATCAGAAAATAAATGCGCCAAAGACAGTATCTTGTAAGTATGAAATCTCTAATCAAGAAGCACATTAGGTGACAATGCCATTTGTTTTTGTTAGTATTGGTGCGTATGAGCACTTTCTTTTTTGGCTAAATCAAAACTGTCTTTACGGTTTCTAATACTGTAAAATGTAAATCTTTTCTCATTAAAAAGCTTAATGAAAGCCAAAAAAAAACTGTAATAAACACTTTAAATATCATATCATATCATATCAAAATATCAAAAAAAAGGCCTAGTCTTATTCTGTCTAGGTTTATATAGTTAAGACCCATGAGGCTGACCCTGTGATAAACACTCTAAATATCAAATATCGGAAGATTATCATTGATGGATCATCACAAATCTTATAAAACAATGCAGCTGGAACTCGATAAGAAATTCGCTGGAAAGTCTGGCTCTTTGAAGAAGTACCTTTAGCGAGATGACATAAATACGGTAAATAAACAGGCAAATCGACATATACCTATTCCGGCTAATAAATGTCAGGGGAAAGTAAAACGCGTGAGTTTGTAAATAGAAAAAGCGATATCGAAGAATTTGACAGGCGCATTGCAATCCACAGAATCGCGTATATGCAATACATTTAATTTAGAGAGCTAAAAAATGTTTTTTTTTTTTTGTTTTAGTGAAATGTAAACACAAAGACACAAGTAGGATCATATGTTAACTTCACCTAACACACAAGTAGGATCATACGTTAACTTCACCAAACACACATCATGACCTTTCATACATGCATCCCATGCCATAACAAAAGGGCAGGATGTAACAAGCAAAGACCTTGTGATCGTTGTTCAAGGTTGGGTCTTTGCTGCTTGTATACTGAGTCCCGGGAATCAACTATTAAACGTCTAAATGACTCATTTGACAAATTCAATCAAATGAGGGTGGCATCGATTTGCGATGCTAACTCTCATTTGGTAAAGATGCATGAGATAAAGAAACAAATACTATATGCCACCAACAATATCATACCTTCATCTCATGCAATTGATAAGGATTTACATATTGATGAGCGCTTATTTGATAAGGAAAATCATGAATTATCATCGGCGCCTCATCCATTGGACATTAGCGAATCAATTTTGATACTGCAGCCAACATCTGGTGACATCGGTGTTTTGAAACAAGTACCTGGTGCAGATCCATCACCTTCGAACAACAGTGAATCCGTTGTGCCTCCTGTCGAACCAGTCAAAGAATTTGGAAATGGCACAGTCAATACTTCCTTCACTCCACAGAAAATTCTGCCAATATCCGGTGACATCGATGTTTTGAAACAAGTGCCTGGTGCAAATCCATCACCTTCAAACAACAGTGAATCCGTTGTGCTTCCTGTCGAACCAGTCAAAGAATTTGGAAATGGCACAACCAATACTTCCTTCACTCCACGGAAAATTCTGCCAATATCCGGTGTTTTGAAACAAGTACCTGGTGCAAATGGTAATGACTGTCATATAAAGAAATGTCGACCAGATGATGTTGCTAGGTCAAGGGGATTGAAACGAAAGGTTGCAAACTTATCAACAGCTGAGCAGATAAGTATGAATAAGCGTCGATTGAAGCTGGAAGAAATTGCTATACTGCGTACAAGGAAGAATCTAAAACCACAGTGATCAATTTTTTGGTTCAAAACCTTTTTAGTTCATGCAAACTATATTTTTCTTTAATTTGAGTGTCAATAAAATTCATATTCTAAATCTTAATTAGCCATTCACTCTAGTTGTAGGGATGAGAAAGCAAAAAGGAAAGAAAGTCAAATAATTGACCTACCTTCAAGTACTTTGAAAGTGCATCGAACCTCCTTCATTCATTCAATCACCTATGGACAGTTTTCAACCTTAGGTTCTCTCTTTGGTTAAAATTTGGGAAGGAGACTCCATTATGGTCTCGTAGAAGCTTTTCTTGTGAAGGGTCGTAGAAACTTTCCTTCAATGAATCGTCACATGGCATTTTACTGAGCTTGTATTTTCGTTCAGCCAGTTTCACTCCCGCTATCATGGCTTCTGCTCTCGCACCAGTGATACTTCTCTTCGGCAAATTTGTTGATTGATGCGGCTGAGGCGGTGGCTCTGAAATCCAAAAGCTTGGTATACTTTGCAATATTACAAGTGCGGAACCCACCACATACACCACAGGATGTGACCGTGGATGAATCGATGGATTTTAAATTGTATTTATTGTGATATCATCTACCTTGTGCTGGCAAAATTGTAATGTCTCTCTTGATTTCAAACGCAGAAATTGTTAGTTTGTTTTGCACTGATAACCTGTTCAGCTACTGAGCATCATCGGCTCACTTGAGACTCTTTGTCAATACAAACCTTCAAGTGGGGCTTCCGATTAAGTGATAGTCCAATGATATTGCTCTCCTTCTTTTGAGAACCCTGCGTTGGTTACAGCTGCTGCTGATGCATATATTGGAAATGCCAAATCTGCGCTGATCATTCACTGCTACTGTCAGGTTCTGCTGGTGAGTCTTCTTCTCTCTCTTTCGCTTCGTACAATCTCTTAATCTCTGGATCAGTCTCACTGATTCTTGAAGTATTATAGAACATACTCAATTCGATGATAGAGTAGTCCAGTTTTGGAGAAAACAAGTTTTCAACGTCATTAAAATGACATTTTGCAGCCACTCCGATCAATGGAAAAGACTTTTTTATCAGTCAATTCCAAACTTGTGAAGCAAGTATCAACACTGAAACTCCTCCGGAAGTAAGCAACTTGTCTTATGAGGCTGTCTATAATAAGAACAACTGTTGTTGAGATGATTGCTCGCAAGGCAATTTGAACTTGGTTCTTTGAGGTAACTATATTTGCTGCTCAGTGTAACGACTGCTTCATTCTATTCCTCAAAATTCAAAGTTCCTTTTACAAACCTATGATTTGAAATAATTGAATTAATCAAACAATATTTGGACGGCAAAAGACTGGTTGATCGAAGGGTCCAATCTGTTCTGGCTCATCGCCATCTCGAGATGCTCTGCAATGTTTGCAGTCTCCTCGGAATTCTCAGTTTTTATCGATTGTAGACCTTTAGAAAGATAATCTAATCCTTTATGGATAAATTCGAAAGTTGCTTGACCCATGCAGAAATTATCGAGCGGCATCGTAGACGGCAGTGTCGAGGTAGGATAATCCATCTCCTCAAGAGATTTAGGATCATCATCAGGGATTGTTCGACTTTCATTGAGTACCACTTTATCAGTCAACGTTTCTTCAATTGATCTCAAATGACGGCCACATGAGACAAAGTTTTCAGATATGCAATGTAGGTTCTATCCTTTTCGCTCATGTTCAAGTCCTGTTGTTGTGCTTAATAAAATAAACCAAAACTCTCCATGATTTTTTATTGGTGAAATAATGAAATGATGAATCGAAGTATACTAACACGACGACAACGCGATGCATTTCATGTGAGCTCTTCACTGAATGTCTGCGAAAAACAAAACGGGTAGTACCATTGATTGGCTAATATGAAGCGAAATTTGATAGTGAAGCATAGTTAATTGTGAAGAGATACAAGCTTTTGAGCAAGCACTTTCATGCCTACCAAGTTGCACTAGCTCGAAAAGTATGAAGTATACAAAGCACTTTTATACCATTATCTATCCAGCATCTCTTTTTCTTGAGCTGTTCCTCTTTGGACCATGATGATTCTTCCAATTGAACTCATTCTAGTTGCAAGGTTTTTATGATTTTGAGGCGACCGAGGCTTAGAAAAACCATTATTTCAGCTTCCACTCTTTGATAACTGTCTTGAAAGGACCCAACTGAGGTCGCCTTCACAGACCAGACATCTTACGCTGGCCTTCTTGTATTGGCATCCCTGGGAACATTGTACTGAAGAACTACTTTCGCAGAAGTGACTCTAGGACAATTTCTGCTCAATTTTACTTTGTAAGCTCATTCTCTTAATTTTCTTGCCCGGTTCTCGAGCTTCCTTTCATGCACAGGCGGGCGTGAATTGTACCCGCTCGAACTACCTTTCCTTGGGTTAGATATTCAGATATAGTACTCATGCACGAGCGGGTGGGAATTGTACCCGCTCGAACTACCTTTCCTTGGGGTAGATATTCAGATATAGTACTCATGCACGAGCGGGTGGGAATTGTACCCGCTCCAACTACCTTTCATGCACAGGCGGGCGTGAATTGTACCCGCTCGAACTACCTTTCCTTGGGGTAGATATTCAGATATAGTACTCATGCACGAGCGGGTGGG